>CAKKOB020001103.1:0-27690 GCA_918844115.2 Phlebotomus perniciosus | reverse complement strand
CGTCAAAAAAATCGCGAGCTTTGTGGTGCGGAATTTTCATCGTTCGCCAATTTTCCGTGTTTTTCCACTATTTAGGCATATCAAATAGTTCGTAAAGCGACCAATTATCGTGCAGTGCAGTGGGTGGTGAAGTTATTAAGTGTATTCCGTTGTGATCAAAGCCAGGAGATTGCTGAGAAAACGAGACCCTCCAGAGACAGGTTGGTGGAATTTTTCGCTGCGAAATATCCTCTCCACTATTTATTATTCGTGACTATTTTTAACCCATCCCCACGATTTGTGAATGTGCGGAGAAAGTGGCGCAATAGAGGATTCACCCGTTGCGTCAATTCATGGCCAACTGCAAAAGGTGCTCCAATGGGGGTGGGGGGCCCCGCGAGACTCATGTCGAACAAAAGGAGACCCAGATGATGGGCACAAATTATGGGCTCAAATTACTTCTCATTGAAACGCACATCGAGCATTGTGTCGAAAGTGGAAGTGTTTTTGCCTTCTTCTTTTATTGAATAAGAGGCGGAAACCTCCAAGTAATTGCGAGAAAACCAAGTGCGTCCACTCCGTGGAGACACGAGCGAGCTCCAACTTGAGCAATATCTGCCACGGACAGTGATTTTCACGGCAAAAGACCATTTTTATTGTAAGAAATCCCTTTTGGAGTCTCGGTTTTTGATCAAGGGGATAATCTTTTGCTTTGAGGTGGTGTACAGGATTGTTTTGAAGTGCCTGGAAGTGCGTTGACAAATGTCAAATATCTGTCAAATAGAGCGGGATAAAAAATATAGATTAAATACGAGTGAGTGAGAGGTCTTTAGAAACATCAATATTATGATTCCCGATCAATTATTTTTTTTAAACCCTAAGTTTGATCGCAGCGCCTCGACGGTCGCTAGCGTCATTAGATAACTTCTGCTGATTTTATCTCTCAAGGCCCTCAATTTAAAGTGCGCGCAACTTGAGAAAATCCAAAAAGATTAGGAGTTTCCTAATGAAATCGACAGCTGTTCGCAGTTGGATGAGCAAGAGATTGATTCCATATCTCGCGCGGGGCTCTTTAGTGGGTTAATGAGAAGTCTGAGTGAATTTACAATAAATTTCATTCATTGTTTCTCATTATGATTTTTCAACGCATGACGCGCTGAGATAGAGAAAATCACACATTTCTCGCCCCGATCGGGTTACATCAGAGAGTCTGGCATTTGGATAATGAATAAATATCCCATATAATTTGTGAAAAATGCAACTGTGGCGGCGCAAATAGTGATTATGATATGGGGAGTGTTTCTCACAACACGCCCATCGGCGACTCTGATGGGGAAAAAAGGGAAAAGCGCGCGCGAAGGGGGCAAAAAACTGTGGGAGAGGTCGCGAGGCGCTATTGAGGTCAAAGCTTTCATGCAAATTCAATTGGGAATTCTATACTGAGAGACACTCTTTATTCTTTGCAGAACAGTTTAATTTATTGTTTGTGAATTTCCCAGTAGGTATAGAAGCATCTCGATAGCAAAAAAAAACACGTACGTAAATGTGAATTTTGCCTTTTGGTTTCCTCCGGCGTGCGGTGGATATTTCCAGATAATAAATTTGTATAAATTAGATGTTTTTTATACTAAAGATGATCCCAATATTTTCAACATGATAGAACCGTTCAGCTTCCAGATGGAGCAAGAGAAATTTCGTCATTAATATTTTGGTGGAATTTTGAACTATTAATAGAACTGTTAGATTTAGGTATTGTACCTGCCAAATTTTACGTGAATTTCTGAAATTTAAAGAAATTGGAGTAAGATTAGCTTATTTGTACGCAAATTGAGTCAAATTTGTATACCTTAGGGCGTTACAGACCATCATTTATAGTCAATTTTCCCTAAAAGTCGGCAAATTGAAGTAATTTGCCGTTTTTTAGGCGAAGGAAGTTGCAATTTGGACTTTTGGGGAATTATAGTATCCTTTTATTGCGATATAAACTTTGTATAAGTACTTCCAAAAGAATAAATAAAACAATAAATAGGTTCTGATTCTGATCAGACTCGAAGGACCAAAAGGGATAACCAAATTAATATTTCTTAAACTTTCAAAATCAATGTAGGTAATATCTCTTATCAAACGCCATGTAAAATATTTTTCAAGATTTCAAACTTTAATCATGAAAATCCAGTTCATGATACTATCTACGCAATCTACGCAATATTTTAGTAACAATGAAGAGACAGCGTGATTTAGAGGAAGTGCAGCATAAAATAATTCCTCTTATCAAACTGTCTTATCACTTCATGATAAAGAGATAAAAATAACGTTTTTTTTCTCTTCAGAGTTAAATAAATAAATTTACATTAAAGTGGATTTAAATACTACAAAAAGCAGATTGCGACATAGAAAACCTTATTGTTTATCTATATCGTTGTCATGTCTCCTGATTAATTACGGTGTTATCGGTGGTCACTCCCCACCCCACTCCAATATCACACCCATTTTGCTGATTAACGGCACGGATTTTCAACTGATAGCAATTTCCCATAGTCGCATTTTATTCATGAAATCGCTCAGGTGGAAAATCAAAAAGGAATTCCGACTTTCAAGCATTTTTCTTTAACTTCTTTTCCTTTTGGCGTATTAGCATGACGATTCCGTCACGTCCGGCTCCGGCTCCGCCACCGCAGCGCTCATCCTTGACGTCACAGCTGCGCTATACACCCACAACAGACTGGGATGATTCGCCATTCGATATGGCGGCAAATGCGGCGATGGGGGTGAGTCAGGTGGGAAATGGGCGCAAAGTGCCTCCGCCGCGGCCGCCACCGCCCAAAGCCGCCACGAAGCCGCCGCTGAAGAAGAGCGGCCAACCACAATCGGTTAACATCCTGTCGAATTTGTTTGGGGCCACGGGAAGGAGGGCCAAGACGCCACCCACGAAAACAATCGGACCCCACATTGGGGTGCTCAAGTTACCACCGCCAAAGGTGAGTCTTTATTTGTCTTTAATTTGAGTCTATTTGAGTATGTCTGTGACGCACGGTGAGAAAATGGAGAGAAAGAAAAAAGTGTCGTTGACTTTTTATTGTTTTTTGCAAAATTAATGAAATGGAAGATATTTTTTATCATTTGTTTTGTAAGAGTTTAGAAATTTTGGCCAATTAACCCACTTAATCTATTTTAATCTTTCAATTAAGTCACTATTTTTGTATCAATGATTTTTCTTATTTAATAATTTAATTTTCCTAGTGTAAAAATTAACACTTAAATGATCAATCAGTGATTTTAACACTTCATTTTTCACAAGAAACAGGAGTCGCGAATTGTTTCGCGAAGTAAAAAGAGAGAAATTTTAAAAGAATTTTGTCCTAGAATGATTTAGGTACCTACATAAACTCGAAAAATACCAAAATCTTTTCTATAGAATTTTCTCCGAAAACTAATCGAAGGTTTCTCAAATAAGGATTGAAACGGTTAAAACATTAGAAACCGTTCACCTGTTTCATGTGACAGCAAAGTGATAAGAATCTTGGTTAAAAGGTGATTGTCTCGGCTAACCTGGAATTTTTTGTCTTTGTTCTCGTTTCTCACTTTAATTTGAGAATTTTCACGGGAAACAAATTTTTAGGAAATCTTATCCAAACAAATATTATATTTTTTTCCACTAAATATTTCTTTCTGTGTAATTTACTGTGAATCGATGAATGGAATTCTTTTGAAACCACCGAAACCACTTTATCTCAATGAATGAGAACTTTAAATATAGAAACTCTCTACCATTTGGTAAAAATCTCTGAAAAATTCACATGACTCACTTTTTCTTCAGTCTGTTGGGTCTGTTGTTATTTTTTTTTAACAGAAGCGCTTGTAGATTTTATCAAACGACATTGTGAGACTCTCCTTATCTTGTGATTCAAGACTTCACAGTGCAGTCATTGAGTTTGGGTGCGAAAGTGTGTAGAAAAAGAGAGGAAATGTAAATAATAAATATTTTGTTGTTAGCAATAAGGCAATTATAAGTGAAATAAATAATTTCTTTTGCGTTCACGTCAGCGAAAGTAACGCCGAGGTGTGTTATAAAATGCGAACACTTGTGAGGCCATTTAAGATGGTAAATTAGGAAGAAGAGTTTAAAAATAAATATTACATTTGTAACATAATTTAAATGATTATTTAAGCTGTTGAGCGAATCATGTAACTAAATGGAACGCTTATAGTTAATATGAGTGTTTGTTTTTATGTGTTTCTCTTTTTTTCTCGCATTTTCTCGCTCTTGAGAAATATATAATATAACGTTTTATATGCGTTCACAACATTCCAGATTCACAGCTTCTTTAGTGAAACTTAATCGATTTTGAGGTTTTGTTAATTTTTCTGGGTGTTTTTGAGAAAGAGGATAAAATTTAGAGAAGATTTGATAGTTTCACAACAAAAAAGAATCACAGATTCCATAAGTCGTGCGGCTTATCAGGCGCTTTTTTATGGAAACGCATCATAAAATGTGCGCTTTGATAAAACCCATGTCAATGTCGTTCGTTGATAGGAAAATTCCAAGCGGAACAGTTTCTTTCTCTCTGATAAGAGATTCTCTTCAACTGATTTGATTTGTGTTTCTATTTTTGCAGATTCAACCACCTCCAGCAACGAGAAATCAATCAACCACTGACGTACAATTAATTGACTTCAATTCGCCACCAAGTTCACCGACATTCACCCAAAAGTCCAACAGTGATTGCGTGAGCGTGGACAGCTTCAGCTCTGACTCTTATTCGCCCCACAATGGACACTCATCGCAAGCTGAGAGTGGCTTCGAGGATGACTTTGCGTCAGTGGATGTTCTGCAGAGCAACAAGGATGCGTGGCGAGACGCTGATCCGTTCTCCTCGCCGCCAGTCTGTCACAACTACGTGGGTCCGAAGATTCGACCGCCCGTCGCCCAGAAACCCGTCCATCTGGCGGGTGGATCATCCTTCTTCGCTCCCAGTCAAAATACAAAGGCCGGAAGTGTCAGATTTGACGATCCACTGTGCAATGGGAAGACTCTCGTGGCCCCCACGCCGGTTGTCACGGCGCCCACGATTATTAAGCCAACGATAGCGCCGAAACCGAGTGGATTGACGGGGGGAAAACCAAAGCTGAAGGATGTCTTCCAGGACAGCGTTGAGGATCCCTGTCCGTCGCCGCCAATGCCTACGTGTCCGCCACCACCTCCGCCGCCGGCTTTCTACCTCGATGAAGAGGAGGAGCAGAGCTACGGTATCGCCCTGCATACGTTCGAAACGGACGAAGTGGGAGACTTGAACTTCAGGGTGAGTCAATTAACCTTTGACCGGATCGGAAAATTAATTGAGCAGAGATTTTTGTGTTTGCAATTTTTTATCTATCGAGTCTGACATTGAATTTGATTTGTATCGAATTCTATTTATTCTATTGGTGGAAAAATATATTTTTAGAAACTTCTGGATTGAATTGGATTTTAAAGCTGAGATTGTTTAACATTTCTTTTCGGAAATAAAATTTATTGGGGATTTTCAGTCGGTCATTAGAAATTAATTGTAAAGTCGAGCTTGAGTGGTGGAATTTTTATTAAAAAAATCAATTTTTAGCCTCTCAAGGGAATTTGAAATGGTTGATAATCGCGATTTGATGAATTTTATTAGCTTTTCTAAGGATTCTCCTAAGGTTATTTAGGTCATTAGTTCCTTCTAATCTGATCAATTAGGCTTTCCATAGATGGACAAATTAATTTATTTATCGTTAATGACAAAATTACTATTAGTCCATTTCGTTGATCAATTCTAATTACTATTTTCTAATCTATAGATTGCGATCAAATTCGATAAATAATACGAAATAGAAGAATTAATGACAAATCGGACAAATCAATACAAATGACATCAAATTTAATTGAATAGATTTTTTTTCTACTACAGAATAGACTTTTTTATCACCTAGACATAAAACTTTGTAAAAGTTTTATGGAATTTCTATGATTATTCTGAGGCTGATAAACTGCAGTTTCCTGCACCTTATCATTGTGCGCTCTCTGTTGCAGGAAAACGAGAAGATTTATCTGCTGAGACAAATTGACGCCGAGTGGATGTTTGGGCGGAACAAGAGGGGCTGTGAGGGAATATTTCCGATAAACTTTATTGAAATTCGCGTGCCACTGAAGGAGGAAACACAGCAGAAGCGCCAACAAAATGGACATGCAGACAATCGAAGTTCTGGCGTGAGTTCTGGGCGGAAAGCGCGAGTTCTGTTCGATTTCACTGCAGAAGTGGCAGAAGATCTAACCATAAGGGTGAGTAAATGATCTTTTTTTCGGGTTTGTGAGTTTTATGGGCAGTTTTTTTTAGAGATACTGAGTATTACGATTCTTACTCATGATGGAATTTTTTGCTAGAAGCAAAATAAGCGCTTTTATATGAGAATACGAGGAAAATTAGGTCAAAGTAGAAGATAAAAACAGATGAGAGATAAAATCTTTGTGAGATGAATAGAATAGTGAGTCTAGCTTGCATGCTGAAATTCTGAACAGCGCTAAATCGAAATTACAATTGTAGGTAAAAGTAAGATTTGAGCTCGAGATGGGCAAATCCTTTGCATTTTAGAGAGAAACTTTCCCTGTAACTTTTAATCGTTGAATTTCTTCAGATTTGTGACATAAACGAGAATTCTATGTATTGCCTCCTCCGCAATTTTAGAATCTGTTAGAATTTCAATATAGAATTGCGTGAGAATTCTCGTGTGGATGGAATTCCAATGAGATCATTCATGGAGCTGTTCAAGTTGACTCAACTCTGGAGTTTCTTGCTCTATGGAAGGAGATCGTTCAAGTGTTAATTGACAAGATAATTAAATTATCAAGAATGTGATGCAATTTTAGAGTAACATTGAAAATGTTGCTTCTCGCAAAAATTGTCATCTTCTTGAAAATAGAAAAAAAACGAGATGGAATTATTGGATTAAGCAGTAAAATATCAGTTTCGCTTGATAAAGAATCTTTTGAGTTGCTTTAAATTGCAAATGAAGCCGCTTAAGTGAATACAATACATTTTAACTGTTGCTATTGAGAAGGTGAATTATGGGAATTTCATTTTTCTACTCTCTGTATGTGATTTTCTGTTTCAAGCGCCAATTAGCTAACCTTCATACTTTGCCAATATTGAATGCTTTTTTGAAATGTTTTTGGCAGAAGGTAATCATTGAAGAAAATCATTGCTTTTAATCGGAGAATTTCACTTGTGAAATTATTATTTAAATCAGAAGCTCGTGGACTTATGATTTCTATTGAAATATGATTTTTATGATATTGATTTGTCAGTGAAATGTGCTTCGCCTTGCAAATCTTGTTCGAATTCCGATGCTCGTGCGAGAGATCTTTAGGTCAAACACGAGTCAAAATATCTTATCAGAATATGATTTAGCAGAGTCTGTCACATGCAAAATGCAACATCGACGAATAAATTGACAGAAAAAAATCATTAGAGAATTTTTAGAGGCGAAAAACATAAAAATACCCATAAAACTCGCACAATTTCTCACGGTATTGATTTTAATGGGAGCAAAGACCACACAGAAGCGCTTGAATGCAATTCTTCCCCCCTCTAATGCTGGAATTATTCTTTGCAGGAGGGCGAAATAGTCGATGTTGTGCGCGAAATAAACTCTGAGTGGCTGTTTGGAGTCAGCAAGAGTCGCTCGGGTCAGTTTCCAGCGAATTTTGTCGAATTTATTTAAAAAGGAGAACTTGCAACAAATTTGCCTTAAAAGAGAGACATCACTTTTTCACGGGAGGGAGGTAAGAGAAAAAAAATTTGATATAATGAAATTATTGAGAATCAACTGATAAATTGTCCTTAGGATTTAATAGTAGGAAACTTTTTACAATTTACAAATTAATATTTAGTAATGTAAGATGAGGGGTTTTTCCCTTGAGAAAACGAATTGATTAAAAAAGAAGAAAAAAAGCATCAAGAGAGAAAAATCTCTATAAAAAAACTTTCTATACACAGTTTTATGGAAACTTTGCTAAGGAAAATGAAAAAAAAATTGTATTAAGCATGAAAGATAGGAATTAATGTAAATGTGATTGAGATCTGTTCTGGATTTTTTGTTGTATTTTTTTTTGGTATAGTATTCGTTTCCGTAACGGGAAGAAGGATTATTCTGTGTAAATATTACGATATGATATCCAAGTGAAACATATTTATTTGTATAATTAACTATCGAAGGAAATACACAAGTCGGTTGAAAACCACAAATTGAGCGTTTGTTTTCCTTTGTGTGGGAGTTTCTCTAGAGCTCGGTGTGATGCGAGGGGAATTTCTTGAGGATGGCGTGGTAGAGATTGTAGAAGGCGTACACAGACACCGTGACAATCACACAGAGAGCGCCCCCAAATGCAATGCTGAGGAAAGTTCCGTCAATTATGCCGGTTCCACACTGAAAGATTAAGAAAAGGGGAAGATAAGTGAACCTTTTTTTGCGAAACTCAAAAATCCATAAAGGTATCTTGGAAAAAGCATACTAAAATTTCAGATTGATTCATGCTATCGAGTCCAATTTATTCAAGAAACAAGATTTTAAAATCTTTCAAAATGGCGGACAAGGAACTATTTGGTAATAAGATTTGACATAACTATTCTCTTTCATCTGACCCATATACCTAGTAGACCTTTCCCGAAAACCGCTTGTCGATATCTCTTACCGTTCTCTCGCTATACGCTGTTTAATTTTCGGACGGACAAACGGCCGGCCGGACGGTAAATTCTTTGAAAACAGATTGATTTTGGAAATATTGAGATCCCAATTCGCGCTGCAACTCAAGTAACAGGGTTGGAAATGTCATATCTAAAACCCTCATGCTTGAAAACTCACCCTCTGGGGTTTGGTCCAGAAATCATCACGGGGATTCTTCGATTGCTGCGCCTTTCTGTCCGACATGATCTGCTGCATTGTGCTGAGACGCTCCCGAAGCACTTCTACGGACTCCGTGGACAAATCGTCGCCCTCGGGGATGTTTCCTGGGTACTGAGACATTTTTTTTCACGCTTTAGCAGCCACAATCCCTACAGCATCACCAGAAAACTCACTCCCGACTAAACTGTTCGCTCTCGTGGGAGATGTAAGGGCGGAAATATTGATTTTCCACCAACAGGGTGACCAGAAGACGATAAAAAACAGGACAGGGAAGGTAAATCTTTCAATTTCAGAAAATTAGAGAAGAGGTAAAAAGCAAGGTCTTGGGAATTCAGATTTCTTACAAGTCACCAAATAATTGCGTGATTCTTTAGCAAAGAGTTTTTTGTTATTCTATCCAACGTCTTTGTTGATTTTAAATTTAAATTAAGGGTTCTGGCACACGGAAAAATTATTTTTTTATAAACTTTACAAAAATTGCTAAGTTCAAAAATTTTTGGAAGGAAGTTTCTCTTTTGAACCGAAAATTCCTTACCTTATTCAAAACTTCATCCACCGACAAATGAATCCTCTGTCCTGCATCGCACCACCTTTCCGGTCACCCTTTAGGGGATGCGCAGACGCTGCATCGCACACTCCCCCCCCGGAAACCCAAACCAAACATTTAATTCAAATAGGAAAAGATGTATTTCATCAATTAAATTAAATACGAAGAGTGCCTCTTCACTTTTCAATGCTCAGAATCTTTCCACTAGCGGTCAGCGGATCCGCCAGATCCTTTCCTCCGCACCGAATCTTGAACGGCAGCCCGTAGATTCCAAAGAGATTGGCAATCTCCTCCCTTAGCGTTTCCAGCGAGATAGTTTGCCTCTTGGCGTCCTGGAGGTAGATTGAGCCGGTATCGCTACGGCCGTACCGCGGTCGAAAGCCCACCAGCTGAATCTTAGCACTGGGCGGTTGAACCTCCCCATTGGGATTGACAATTCGAAGCATTAGTTGCGCCCCCTTGACATCAGAAGTCTCCGTGATAATCTCCGGCAGCTGATTGGGCGACGTGAGATCATCAGCTGAGAATTTGCTCTTTATGGCCGCCTCGATGAACTTATTGTACTCCATGGCCACTTTCTCCACCATCCCATCCGGATCTCTGCCCACCGAGTAGAACACCAACACCTGATCCGTCTGCACGAGGTGAGCCTTCTTCTTCAACTTCTGGACCCTATTGATGATCTCTCTGGCCAATCCCTCCTCCTGCAACTCAGCACTGGGATTCGTATCCAACAAGATCAGGACATTATTATCCGTTTGAGCTTCATATTTCTGTTCCTGATCCCTCATCTCTGCCACTTGCACCAGGAACCGGAGCTCTTCCACTTCAATGCGATGCTCCAGCAACTCAAACCATCCCCTCTTGATTCCCTCCTGAATCGCCGCATCCGTTAGTGTTCGAATAGCCTGAGTGATCTCCTTGAAGTTCATCTTCAGCCTCTGACCCAGGGCCCTAAAGTCCGGTTCCGCCTTCATCGACACCCCATACTTCTCCCTATCGCCACTCAAGATCATCTTCCGGACATTCAATTCACTCACGACGAACTCCTCCAGACTCCTGATATCCTCCAGGAACTCCTCACTCTGATGAATCACCACAATCTCCGGCAGCGGATACTTAATGGGGATTGTCTTGCGATCCCGCAAGATCCTTCCCAACTCAATCACGCTCTGCATGTGACTCACACTGCGCTCGATCTTGGGATCAATGCGAGATCTCTTTGCCTGTGGCATCATCTGATAGTGGACGCTCCCATCCGTCGCCTCTGGGTCCAATTCCTTCAGCTTCTGGTACATGAAATCCGTTAAAAATGGCGTGAAGGGCGCCATCATCTTCACCATTGTCACGAGGATGTCATACAGAGTGTTCAGCGACACCAGACAATCCTCCTTGCCGAACTCTCCTGCAAAGGAATTATTTTATAGATAAGTAGAAGTATTTTGTGGTGTACAAGTGAAGTATATGATAAAAGAGAAAAAGTAAGTGGAAAGAGACTTTAAATTATTTTGCGTTAATCTTTTTGGAAGTCGCGTCATCACCTGTACTTGAAAATCCCCAAGATATAGTAAAACACTTTGTGTTCTTCCCCTGAAGTTTATGCTTAAGAGTAAATACTTTTTTTTGTAAATAAAAAAGAGAACTCACCCTTGAGACGTCTCCTGTTGAGCCTCACGTACCAATTGGTGAGCTGATCGATGAACTTCGTGAGCCTTGGAACAACTGTGTACAGCCTGTAGGCCTTCATCTCCGTGGCCAAAAACTCTAGCAAACTCTCCTTGTAGGACACAATCCAAATGTCCATAACATTGTTGGGTTTTAGAGATCCATCGTAAGCGAAGTCCACGTTATCTTCCTTCTTCAAGCGCTCAATGTTCTGATAGAGGAATCTGAAGGCGTTATACCAAGGCAGGAAGACATCCTTGACTATGTCACGCACACCTTCCTCCTTGAAGCGCAAATTCTCCGCCCTCACCACCGGTGAATTGATCAAGTAGAGCCTCAAAGCATCAGCTCCATGCTTATTCACCACCTCCATCGGATCCGGATAGTTCTTCTTCCTCTTTGACATCTTCTGACCATCAGCAGCCAGAACCAATCCGTTGGCAATTAGATTCTTGAATGGCGCCTTATCGAACAGCGCCGTTGAGATGACGAGGAGCGTGTAGAACCATCCTCTGGTCTGATCAATTCCCTCAGCAATGAAATCCGCTGGGAAGCGCATATCAAAGTCCTCAGCATTCTCAAAGGGATAGTGGAGCTGAGCAAAGGGCATAGACCCGGATTCAAACCAACAATCGAAGACCTCATCAATGCGTCTTAGGGGTTTCCCACCTGCCTTTTTGGACGGAATCTCAATGGCATCCACAACTTCCCGATGGAGATCCGTCACCCGCACACCTGACTCCTGATACAGCTCCTCAATGCTCCCAACCACCACAATCTCTCCCTCATCATTCAGCCAGATGGGAATGGGGGTTCCCCAGTAGCGATTACGACTCACCGCCCAATCACGGGCGCTCCTCAGCCAATTCCCGAAGCGTTTCTCCTTGACAAAGTCCGGCACCCAGTAGGTGTGACTGCTGGCATTGAGGAGTCGTTCAGACATATGCTCCACCCGGATGAACCAGGAGGGAACGGCCTTGTAGATAAGAGGAGTATCTGATCGCCAACAGAAGGGGTAGTTATGCTTCGTTTGACCGGCATGATAGAGCCTTCCGGACTTCCTCAACAAAGCAATGATGTTCTTATCCGCATCCTTGACATACTGCCCATGAAAATCTTTCACTTCGCTGGTAAACCGTCCACTGGCATCCACAGGACAGATGATCTCCTGATCACGCGTTATCACTCCATTCGCCAGACAAACGCGATAATCGTCCTCACCGAAGTAGGGAGCTTGATGAACAACCCCAGTTCCTGACTCCTCAGTCACATAAGTGTCCAGCAGGACTCGGAAGGCGACATCCTGATACTTAATGAAGTAATCAAAGAGAGGCTTATAGCGCAATCCACTGAGCTCTTTGCCGGGAAATGTCTTTAGGATCTCATAGCAATTGGACGTCTTGAAGACTGCCTCCAGACGAGCAGCCATCAGGATGATGACTCTCCCTGTAGCCACTTCCTTAACTCTCACATAATCCAGATCCGGATGGACACAGAGGGTGAGATTCGATGGGAGTGTCCAGGGAGTTGTTGTCCAACCAATCATCATGGCATTCTCTGGATCATCCAGGATGGGGAAAGTCACCGTAACTGCCGGATCCACAACTTCCTTGTAGTTCTGGCCAGACTCAAAGTTGGACAGAGGAGTTGTACAAGCAGTGGAATACGGCATCACCTTGACCCCTTTGTACACCATTCCCTTCTGATAGAGCTGTTTAAACACCCACCAGAGACTCTCCATGTAAGTCGGATAGAGAGTCTTGTAGTCATTCTTGAAGTCTATCCACCTGCCCATTCGCCCAATGATCTGTTCCCATTCATTGGAGAAGCGCATCACAATCTTCCGGCACTCATCGTTGTACTTCTTAATGCCCAACTTCTGGACATCATCAGGTGTCCTGATGCCCAACACCTTGTCTATCTCATACTCAATCGGCAATCCGTGGCAATCCCACCCAAAGCGCCTGTCCACGTGGTAGCCCTGCTGATGGGCGTATCGTGTCACCACGTCTTTTATCGTACCCGCCAGGATGTGCCCATAATGGGGCAGTCCCGTGGCGAATGGGGGCCCATCGTAGAAGGTGTACCTGAAATCCCACGCCCAATGAATTTAAATATTCCGAGACAAAATCAAACAAAAAGTGCTTACTTGGGCTTTTTCTTTGACTGCTGCAGGCACTTTTCAAAGCACTTCTCCTTCTTCCAATACGCCAGGATATTCTCCTCCTCCTGCGGGAAATTTATCGTCTCCGGCACTCTCTCCATTGCATCACACTTGCAACTGACTCGGTGGCAGACTCACTGGATTATAATGATGCAATCTCAGGGATTTTTACCTGTTTCACGCGATCAGCAAATCTCAATTTGACGCCGCCGAAAGGTATTCACATAACCTTACTTTTGCACGTTGGTTTTCGGAAGAGTCTTCCGGAAAGGTGTTTATATCGCGGAGTTTGGTCGTTTGGTCAGGTTTTGGGGCAGATTCCCCAAGAAATCTTTACTTTCTAGCGTAGAGAAAAGTTCTATAGTGTTTCGGTGATCAAAAGTAAACAGAGAAACGATAAAACAATGAAAACTTCCGGTATGGGAATCACAAAACAGTATCTGGCTTTCAAGCCTGCCGGGGCGTTCAATATAATTGTGAGCCCCCGCCCCAATGTCTCCTTTGCCACCTTCAAAGGCGTCCAGGGTAGATGTGTAGCCGTCGGAGGGGCAGAAAAACTCCTCATATGGGATTTAAGGTTTGTTGCAAAGAATCCCGGAAAGGCTTACCTTTCTATATATTCCTGGTATTCCTCCTTCCTACCTCTTCCAGGATTGGCGAGAAAGTGCTGGAGATCACGCATGAGAAGCATGAAGTCACTGTTCTCCGACCCAGTCCGGACAATCTTCATATCTCCGTGGGCTACGCTGATGGATCTGTTCAGATCTTCGAGATGGACTCCCAGCAATCGGCTGCTTCCTTCGTCGTCCACCGGTCAGCTGTTAGTTGCCTCCGATACGATAGCACAGGGATGAAGCTCCTCACCGGTGGATTGGACACGGATCTCGTGGTGCTAGATGTTGTAGCTGAGACTGGGTTGTGCCGATTGAGTGGCCATCGGGGTCCCATCACTGACACCCACTTCCTGGATTCTTCCGGGAGGATTGTGGTGTCTTGCTCCAAGGACACTCAGATTAAATTCTGGGACATTGAGACGCAGAATTGCTTCAAAACCCTCGTAGATCATACAACTGAGGTCTGGGCTTTGGGACTTCTCCGTGGGGGCTTCCTCATCAGTGGCTCCTCCGAGGCGTCACTCAATGTCTACCGGGTGAGCCCCAATAGCCCCGAAGATGCAATAAACGAGAGCGAAGCAATGAATCCCGTTCAAGTGAAGCTCCTGGGAATGATTCCGAGAGCCGGGAAAGGCCGAACAGTGGCTCTGGCGACGGATCAAGAGGGCAGTGTATTGGCTTGTCACGGAACGGATAATCAGGTTGAGTTGTTCTACTTCTGTAGCCCCACTGAGGCTCTAAAGAGACTGGCGAAGCGCATGAAGAAGCTCTCAGTTGAAGCTGCGGAGAAGAAGAGCGAAGTGAGTCTCTTTGATGAGGTCAGGAAGTTGTCCAGCATCAAGACTCACTGCAAAATCCGAGGTCTGGACATCCTAATGGGTGGAGATGGGGAGCTGAGAGTCGTTGTGACGTCAGCCAACAACTTCCTGAAGCTCTTCTCTGTGCAGGTGAAGGAGAAGGGAGGAGAGGCAAAGGAGATTCGCTCTCTGGACACAATTGGTCATCATACGGAGGTGAGGAGTGTCGCTTTCAGCTCTGACAGTCTCGTCATGGCCACAGGAAGTGGAGAGAGTGTCAAGGTGTGGAACAGGGAGTCCCTGAAGTGCATCCGAACAGTAGAGACTGGATCAGTTCTCTGCACTCTCTTCGTTCCGGGAGATCGTCACGTGGTGTTGGGTTTGAAGACAGGAGAGCTGGTGATTGTCAACATTGTAGTTGGGGTGATTGTGGAGGTGATTCCCGCCCATGAGAAGGACCTGTTTAGCATCTGCTCAATGCCGGATCTCAAGGGATGCGTCTCCGGGGGAGGAGATAAAACCATCAAGATGTGGTCATATGAGTTGATTCAGGATGAAGAGAGTCAATCACAGGTGCTCTCCCTGATGCACAGGAACACCCTGAAGCTGGAGGATGCAGTGATGTGTGTCAGAATTTCCCCGGATAATAAATTCATTGCTTGCGCTCTCCTGGATTCCACCGTGAAGATCTTCTTCCGGGACTCCCTGAAGTTCTATCTCTCCCTCTACGGACACAAGCTTCCGGTGACTTCCATGGACATCTGCCATGACTCCAGTCTCATAGTCACTGGATCTGGTGATCGGAATGTTAAGGTCTGGGGAATGGATTTTGGAGACTGCCACAAATCCCTGTTCGCTCACGATGACAGTGTCCTGGCTGTTCAGTTCATCCCGCATACTCACATGTTCTTCTCTTGCGGCAAGGATGGACGGATCAAAGAGTGGGACGCTGACACCTTTGAGAAGATCTCAACCCTTCCTGGACATCATGTGGGTGAGGCGACCGCTCTGGCTGTGAGTCCCAACGGGATGTTCCTGGTCACTGCCGGCTCCGATCGTGTGGTGAGGCTCTTCGAGAAGACAGATGAACCCATAGTCCTGGAGGACGCTCAAGAGGAAGAAAGGGAAGAGTTAGAAAACAGAATTCTGGCCACAGGAGATGAATCCACTGTTGCCGGAATGCCTGGCCTTAAACTCCCTTCCAAAAAAACCGTGGGAGCTGAAAAGGGAGCCGAATCCATCCTGGAGTGTCTAGAGATTGGAAGTCAATTTGACTCCAGCGAGGATAAAGAGCTCCATCCGCTGATGAAAGCCTTCCAAGTCACCAATTCCTCGGATTTCCTCCTCATCACGCTCTCCCATATTCGACCGAGTGACCTTGAGGAGTCACTCCTCCTGCTCCCCTTCACCTCCGTCTGCGACATCATCCGACGCATCCACGGACTGGCGGACAAGAGGAGAGATCAAACGGAATTGATCTGCAAGGTTGTCCTCTTCCTCTTCCGCATCCACCAGAAACCGATTGTGGCGAATCATGTGCTCTATCGGGACATCAAGAAGATGATCAAGAAGCTGCAGGAAGTGGTTCAGGAATTGAGAGACATGATCGGGATAAACTACTACGGCTTGAGGATGATGCAGAGACAGATTGAGGAGCGCGAGGGAGTTGAACTCTTTAAGGAGGTGACGAAGAAGCGCCAGGAGAAAGACAGAAGACGAAAAGCGGAAATGATCAGGAAGAGAGCCAGAGATCCGGAGACAATATGAATTTCTTATATCAATAAATAATAACACAGAAAATCTTCCTTCTCACCTCTTTATGCATAGTCACATGATGGGGAAAAGGATAGAAATAGGCAAAAGAAGTTTCAACATATAAAAATTATTTCAATCTCTGTCCAAAGTAAATTACTAAAAATTTGAGTTCAGGTAAGTTAATTCAGTTAATTCAGACAAGGAATTTTGGGAAATTATAATGATTTTCAGGGTCACCAAAGTTACTTCCTCTTTCTGAGGGAACGTCCTGATGCGTCATCTGTTGACTCCTTGGATGATTTCTTCCCGCGACTCTTGGTGCTGGCGCTGGATTTGGTTGACTGGCAAAATGGAATTAGAAATGCATTAGATGTAAAATCCAATCCGCTATAGGTTTTTCTTTGGGTAGGGGAGAAGTGGGTAATTTACCAGAGTTAGAATTAGTCAGAGGCATTTACTCTTTTGTCTTAGAAGGAATATTTAGCAAATCACTATTGATCAAAGTAGGCATCAAGTCCCCAATCGAGCGCTTTTAAAGATCGATCCACCATATAATATTTTGGCAAATGGAAAACAAATTTAAAACTTCATTAGCTGATCAATTAGCCCCGATATCCCATATTCCAGATCAAATTTTAGTAGGCCATAAAAATATCTACATAATTTTAAAACAAAACTCACCTCAACGCTGACTGCTCGTTTGCCACGGGAAGTCTTGCTGACGCGACTTCCTCGGGACTTGACTGATTCCGGAGTGGATTTCTCACTCTGCACTGACTCATGATCACTGCCACCGTCCTCCTCCGAAACAGGCGTCTTCTTACCGCTTCTGGGTCTCTTAGTTGCCGGTGGTGGTCTAGCCTTGACCTTCTCCAGCACCGCCATTTGACTCCTTGTCAATCGTCGCGTCTGGGAGTAATCCTGCATCTCCTCGGACTCTTCCTGGATAACCGGTTCTGTTGGCGGCCTAGAAGATCCCCTAATGTTGCGTCTCTTCGTCACATAATCAGATTGAGAGGATTGGGACATTGTCTCCTCCTCATCCATGGATTTCTTGCGACTGCGAAGATTCTTCGACGGAGTATCAGGAGTATCAGCAGAAGCCGTAGAACCCCGTCTGGATCGAGTTTTCTTCACTGGAACCACCGTTGATGGCTCCTCACTACCAGCCCTGCGCTTTGGTGCAACTCCCGGAGTATCCACAATCTCAGAGACATCCTCCAATCCCCTGGAGCGCGCTCTGGTGCTCCGAGGAGTTACCGGACTCTCCGTCGCCAGTAGAATACTTGAGCGTCTCCTCGTCATCACTCGAGCAGGCGTCATCGACTTTTTAGGCGTCTCCTCCAGAATTGTAGACATCTTAGGCACAGAAGCTGCACGAGTAATCCTCTTCGGTTCAGTAGCTTGTGATTCCTCTGTGGAAGAAGATCTCTTTCTACCTTTAGTCCCTTTAGTCGATTCAGCTTTGCCTTTGTTTTTTCTCCCTTTACCGGTCACTTCAATTTGCAAATTTTCCGATTCAGCGATTTGTTTCTCCAGAGGCTCCTTTTCTTTCTCTTCTGCTTCTGGAGGAGTTTGAATGTCTTTAGGTTCCTCAACGGGTTCTTGGACTGAACTGGTCACAACTTCCTCAACTTGCTGACTTGAGGAAGCGTCAGGGACTTTCTCATCGGGAGTTTGTACTGAAACAGGAACTTCTTCTTCCATCTTTTCACTTGAAGATTGAGGATTCTCAATCTCTGGGGGTTTATCAACAGGAGGATCTTCCTCAGTTGTCTGATACGCAATTTTTGGAGGAGGAATTACTTCTATAACTTCTTGTCGCTCTTCTTGAACTTCCGGGGTCTCTTCAGGTGTTGCTGCTTCCTCAACAATTGGGCTCAGTACGTGAACCACTGATTCGACTTCTGGGACTTCAACAGGTCTTTCCTGGCTTTCTTCTGTCGTCACATAGGCGACTTTGGGTGGAGGAATTACTTCTATAACTTCTTGTCGCTCCTCTTGAACTTCCGGGGACTCCTCAGGTGTTTTATCTTCTTCAATAATTGGGCTCAGTACGTGAACCACTGATTCGACTTCTGAGACTACAGCAGGTCTTTCCTGGCTTTCTTCTGTCGTCACATAAGCGACTTTGGGTGGAGGAATTACTTCAATAACTTCTTGTCGCTCCTCTTGAACTCCCGGGATCTCCTCAGGTGTCTTATCTTCCTCAACAATTGGGCTCAGTACGTGAATCACTGATTCGACTTCTGGGACTTCAACAGGTCTTTCCTGGCTCTCTTTTGTGGTCAGATAAGCGACTTTGGGTGGAGGAATTACTTCAACAACTTCTTCCATCTCAGAAACTGCCTCAATTGTAAATTCTACGGACTTTTCTGGAGTTTTAAACGTTTCCTGGGTAGAAGTTGAGGATTCAGCTTGCAATTCCTCAGCTTCCTTGGGAGCTTCACTGATCTCCATTTCCTGGACAACCATGTGATCCACATCACAAACACCCGTTGAGCTTTCAGGCTCCTGAACTTCCATCTTCTCCTCAGTCTTACAAGATTTGAATGAGATGTCCTCATCATCCTCATACATGAGTCCCCTCTCCATTTCATCCACCGTGGATTCCTCAACAATGGACGGATTGTCTGTGGGGAAAATATTTCCGGACACCTCATTGGGGAAGACTGTTGTGATAAGAGCGCCTGTATTCAAGACCTCCATTGATGGCTCCTCCGGCTCCTCCTCAATAGGCTCCAGATCCGCCGGGGAGAAGACAGTGTCCATTAAAGCTCCCTGAGTCGTATCCACTTGTCTGACCTCAAAAGCCTCTCCATGTGAGAAGACTGTCGTCATCAAGACGGCCTCATTGTGTACATCTTGCCCTGAGAGATCCATCGGTTCTCCTCCTTGACTCACCGACGGACTCTCGAACAAAGCATCATTGAGAGCATCCTTAGACGTCTCAGACTCCTCTCCAATCTCCAGATTCCCATACAAGTCATCCGACTGGACATCTGATTCTTTTACGCTCTCCTGCAGCTGGTCATCTCCTGTCACAGGAACATGTCTCACCTTCTCTTCAAAATGACGATCCTCATCCTCGGAACTGTCCAGAATATCAATAACTTCATCACTGACCAAAGGCTTTTTCACCGGAATCCTCCTCTCTACCTGCTCCTCCTCCTCGGATTCCTCCTGATCAGAAGGTTCATCTCTCTTCTTCAGCTGATCATCATCTTCAAGAAAAAACTTATATCTCTCTTCAGCTCTTTCACCTTCCTCATCAGTCGAGCTCTCCGATCCAGTCTCTTCATCCTCTTCCTCGTCCTCCTCCTCTTCCTCTTCAGTTTCCACTTCCGTCTCCTCAGAGACTGAACTCTCCCCTTCGCTCACCTTCTGACTATGCTGAGCGAATTTTACAGCCGGATTGAGGAGTAATCTCTTAGGAGGAGGCTCAACAATTTCCTCCTCTTCCTCTTCTTCTTCGCTCTCTGACTCACCACTATCACTCAATTCCTCCTCAACAGACACTTCTTCAGACACCAATTCTGTCACTTCCGCAATTTCCAGCTCATCTGATTCCTTCTGATCTTCATCGTCATCTTCACAGGTAACAACTATCTCTGGAATACTCATCTCTACAGCTGCGGGTTTGGATCCTGAAACTGAGAAAAAATTGATAAAAAAGGTAGTGCCTAAGTGGGAAACTTTTCCACTGAAGTACATGGTTTAGTGAAATGAAATCTAAATTCCTTACCTTCAACGATTTCCTCCTCTTTGACTGGATCTTCCAACTGCAGAGGATCCTCCTGGACCTCAATCTCCTCTTCAGTCACTTCCTGCTTCTCTTCTGCTTGTGGCGAGACAGATCTCAGAGATCTCCTTGCTTTGGGCGATTCAAAGGATCTCAATTCGACCTTTGAATTGTCAGGTGAGAAATATTCTTCCATTGAGGAATCCCGATTTGGCGTAACTTGACGAATTGACGGTCTCGGAGTGGCTCCCAGGAAAGATGTCGACTTTGACGATGTATTCTGCAGATCAGTCTCTCTCGGCGGACTTACTGCTGTCTCAGGCGCTTCAACATCGAAGAATTTGAGTGTTTGTGGGACAATCTTGAAGGTAGACTCCTGAATTATGCTGATATGCTTCTGAATTTCACTCTCAAACTGATTGGCTCTGTTCTTATGTGCGAAAGTTGTGATATGGCGAGGCTCATCCATTCTGTATTTCTTTTTGGCACTTTCCACCTCTTCAACTGGAGAATCTCTATCCATCTTCCTCTTTTGCGTTCCATCAATCACCCTTGGATACACCATTTTGCTCTCTGGTTTCAGCAGGAACTCCTGGATTGGCTTCCGGAGGAAGGGTGCGCTGGTAAGATGATTGGTGGACTTGGATTGGAAAAGCCACGATAAAGTGGCATCTTCAGTTGCTGCCGCTGCCTTCTCATACATTCCCCCCTCCAGACGTTGCTTCTCCTTTATCAATCGACTACTGAGCGGCACCGGATCAGCGGTTTCGTGATGTTTCGCCTGACGGAAGTACATCTGCGACAAATCCCTAACACACGGTGTCATTGTCGAATTGTAAGCATCCATCACCAGACACATTGTATCATTGTCCGCGGAATGCTTCCTCTGAAACTCCGCCACCAGGGCCAGAGCCTCCATGTACTTTGATCGCTGCAGCAGATAACAGAATTGCATATTTCTCGCCACATTGGAGTCAAGACTGCGTAAAAACTCCCCAAGAATCTCTCCATCTGCCTCCGTCAACACCAGATTGAGAATCTTCCCGAATATCTTCATCTCCCAGCACATTTTGAAGAATTCACGCAACAGTGATGGATCACCGCGACTCTTTTGCAACTGAAATGCCTCACAAACCATCTTATTGGACAGCAGACAACGCATCTCGAGGAGAGGATCTATCGGAGGTCCTGGCGCTTGGAGAGCTCGCAAGGCCAGATGGAGATTATCCTGAATGAGAAGGCATTCGATCAGTAACTCCATCTGCCACTGACACAGATGCTTGTCCTGACCAAGTGGCGACACCAAATCCTCAAGAGCCCCCTGCAAAGAGGAAAAGATAATTAAGAATTTAAGACTCTTCAAGAAAAAGAAAAGAATCTTACCTCAAGATCTCCGTGATCCAATTTCCAGAAGGCCTGAGTCGTCTTAATAACACTGGTGTTCATCTTGAAGACAGCCGGGAACTTGATGAGATTCCCAATTGTGCCAATATACTTCTCCTCATTCTTCATTGTCATATCCAGATCCAGAAGCAGATACATGAACAGCGCATACTTGTTCTCCGCTGGAATCTCTGTCATCCGGAAGATGTTTAACATTGCGTGAAGAGATGTTGGCGGATAAAGGCCAGTTCCTCCACTTTTTCGCCACTGACTCTTTAGCAGGGATCCCCCGCACTCCTTGTCGATGAACGTGTCAATGTAGAGTAGACTGCATGAGCAATCCCCACTGTGATACTTCCTCTGCTTCCAAATCAAACTGTGAAATCCCTTCCTCTGCTTGTCGTAGAAGCTCTTCAGGATGGGATAAGGGTAGGGAATGGCGGCGTCTTTGCGTGGCGACGATGGCCACTCTCCCACGGGCAGAAGTCCCATGTTGAGCAGCCACAAGAGAACTTCATGGTAGTCAGCAGTGACATGCTGTGTCTTCAATTGATCTGCCAAGTTCTCCTGGACATCATGTGGAATATATTCCCTGCAGAAGCTTATGATCATTTCCATTAATTCAGCCAAGAGTTTCAATTGTCTCGTACACTGAGCCAGAGTCTTTGTGGATTGCGTGTCTGACCGTCTCCCGTTGAACAGTGGCTCACAGAGATTCTCACAACATTCCCGGATGGCTTCGAAGCGCTGCCGGATCCACTCAGTGAGCGTCGACAGAGATAATCCCTCAAATGGCTGATGTCCCAAATGACTTCCATCCGCCCAAACTTTAGCGCACTCCCTTAAGATCCCAACACAGTTGTACTCCAGCGCTATTGCGAGCAGTAGATCTCGTCGGGCAGTGATTGAAGAAGTCTCTGTGTGTTGGAAATCACTGAACTGAGGCAGCAAGACAGCCTCCAGCATCTCCTTGTAGCACTGATCAGGCTCCAGAATAGCCTTCGCTCCGGACATTCGAAAATTCTCCAAGGCTCTGTTCTGCAATCCTGGCCAGTGATATCGATCACTTCCTGAATCTGTGATGCAGACACAATCGAAGGTCAGGGAGTTGGGATAGAAATGCTCCTCCGGACGCTGGATGGAGTTGAAAGCCGTCACGGAGTTCTCATCCAACCAAACATTTCTCAGACATTCACCGGAAAGCGGGAAGATGGCCAAATAGCTGACTTTCTCCCATTCTGAGTAGTCAGGCATTTGCTCCTTGTACCACTGATTGAGATCAAACACTAAAATCTTCCCTCCGCCCTCTGGAGAGGCCCACGACAGCATACAGACGCTGGACATGGGATCCTCGGGTGTGAGTTGTCGACTGAATGTCTGACTCTCGAGGGGAATCAACTGCTCAGAGTAGATCGGCATGGTGAGACAGGGTCTTGAGGATTTGAAGTATTTGTACACTCTGGCATTGTCTATCCTCTCCTCAATGGTCACTGAATGCATCACAGCGATGGGCAGTCGCGTGTGCAGTGCCCAAATGTAAAAGTGCCCTCTTGGATCATCAGTGGGCTCCATGAATGCCAGTTTCATCAGTGGACAGTCACTCTTTGGCGGATAAGCTTTGTGGATTCCCTCCAGTTTTTGCAGATTGTACAGCACCAGACATCCATCTACGCATCCCGTGGCCAGCATCACGAGCGTCGGCACATCCATAATAGAAACAATAGTGGAACTATCATTCCCGGACATCACTTCCACACCAAAGAAAACTCTCTCCTGCTCTGCCTGCTTCAACGTCCTCTCCAGCGCTGAACTCTCGGCGGCAACAACTGTGCAGGGAGTGGGTTCGATGTGACGCAAAATGTGCTGATTGCAGGAGAAGAGATTGGCTCGGAACATCCTCAGATTCAAATTCATCAGAACTAAGCGTCCAGAAGCCATTCCCACAGCCAGACATCCATCAAAAGACGCTAAGATGTTGCTAAGATGATCAACCTGTACTTCAGCACAACTCGTAATGCCATCATCGATGCTAATGAGCTGTAGAGGACGGGAGCCTTGCACAGAATACAGGCAAATCACTCCATCAAAGGCAGAAGTCTCAAAGCCAATCGCCAGGACGACAGTTTTGACTCCTGGAACATCAATTTCAGCCACGCAGGTGATGCTCAGTGTCAGTGATCTGTCCAGAAAGAATATATTAGATCTGAACGCGAAAGGAAAGCCATAAAAAACATACCTGAGGGTGTTTTGGAAATTGTATCCGGAAACTTTGCTCCCGCTCGTCACCGACCTAACCTCAATGTGAGGCCCATTAGCCACCCAGCAAAGCCTCCCGTTCCTTGTAATTCCACTCAGTTTCTCTGCAAAGGGCGACAAAACAACAATTTAAAGAGAAGTCCATAATAATAATTCACAAATAAAAGCTTATTTTGACAAAAAAATTATGTTTTTCCTTCAGCTTCCTACCATCATAGTTTTCTCCTTGAACCTTCTCCTCTGCCACCAAATTACTCCTGAATTTCACAGAGGACTTCACCGACAACTCCATATCACATCAAAAAGGTCACAACTCGGGCGGAAAAGTCCAGAATAAATTAAAGAAAATCGCACAATTTTTATCACGAGCGTCGTGGGTCGCCCGAATCGCCATTAAAATTCCGGAAAGCCGGCAACAAAGGCCTATTCGGCGAAAAGCCGATATCGCGCGCAAAATTTGAACGAATTTCTTTAACGGTTTTCAAACTTCTTCATCATTTTCCACATTTTCTATAAAATTTCCGTCGGATATGACTTTTAATTATGTTTATGCGGTTGTCTATTCGATTGAGCAAGCTCTCAGCAAATCCTAGAAAATTTATGAATGAAACGAGCGTTTTCGGGTCTTCAAGTTGTCAGCACTGTTAAAATCGAAGCGCGATCAGGAAGCGCCGAACTCTTTTGTTTTGTTTAGGAAAACTCCAATTTTCCCTGATTTTCTGTGATGAAAAATAAGTTTTAATGAGAAAATAGGTGAAAGTGATTGGAGCTTTTACAATAAATAAGCTGAAAGCTCAGGTAAGTCCCATGAATAATCTATTTTGGCTATTTTCTGAATGGCCGCCACTGGGATGTTTTGAAATTAAGGAAAAACAAACAGCTATTAAATCTCGCGAAAAGCGGACGTGCCTTTTTATGAAAAATACGGAAATAGTATTTTTCAATTCTTCTCCAAATCTCTAAATACCCATTGAGTATAAAGTACGTGATGATCGCGTGAAGTCAGTTACTATTTCGCGGAGAAGAGGATCAGTTGGTGAAAAGTGTTTCAATAGTGATTGTGTTTTGGAATGATAAGATGAGCATCCTTGGACTCTTGTTGATAGCCTTCCTGGCCAGGATAAACGCCTTTGATGACTATGGATATGAACTGTGGGATCCTTTTTCAATGTGAGTAACTATTCTGGCTAAATCAAGTTCTTCAATTAATCTTTTATCTGATTAGTGATCCTCAGGATTGGATGGAGGATCCTGTGAGAAATAAGAGAGATCCCCTGTCAATTTACTTGACTTACGAGAAGGAGGGTTGTGGCAAGAATATCGACGCTCCCAAGATCGCTGAAATGGGTTACAATGATGAGGGGAAGCAGATCGTGAAGAAACTGATTCGTGCTGGCGAGATTGAAGGAAGTGCTTCTCACAAGCCCACAAGGATAACCATTGTAAAAAATTGCAAATGCAAATCGAAGCCAAATGCACCGAAATTCGTGGTGACTCAGCCAGTGATGCCGAATAATCATCCAACACATGAGGATCCTTTTGAGAAATTTCAGTTGAGCAGAAATTATCCAACTCCAAGTCTTGGAGAACGGTTTAATGCTGATGAATCGGTGGAGGAGTTGCAGAAAAAGAAGGATCTCTGGTCGATGACTTCTGAAGAGCTCATGAGTGGATCTTATTCTCAGCCACCTCTTCTAGACAAGAAGCATCAATCGAGTCCTATGGCTTCCATCGCTTCCAAACAGTTCAACTCATACCCGTTCTCAACAAGAAATCCTCCATATGAAGTGCCTAAAGTCCCTCAGCAGCTTCCACAGGTTCCTCATAAGCTTCCACAAGTTCCTCAACTTCCACAAGTTCCTCATCAATCTCCACAAGCTCCTCAGAGTCCAAAGACAACAAAGGATCAAGGATATTCCTATCCCTCTGTCCTAACGGGAGATTTAAGCCTACAGGAAGAGAAAGAGCATGAGATAATCCACAGAATTAAATCAGAATACGATCTTAGCCATAAAAATTCTGACTTTGATCAGCAACGCAGGATAAAAGAAGCCGTTCTGGACTTTATCAAGTCGAAATATCCCGTAAGAGTACCGAAAAAGCGTATCCTTGCAGAGAGTAAACTTAATGGCTATTTTGAATAAAAGTTAAAAAAAATTAGCATATCTATTTATTTTTCTTCAACATCATGTTGTTTTATAATGCAATTTAACGCAAACGACTAAGTCTCTTGTGTGGTCGGCTATAAGAGCTGCGATTCTTTTGTGGCGAACATGAATTTTAGGGAGATTTGTAAAAATGGAACTGCAACTTAAAATCCAAATTTAGGACTCTGAATAGCTAGATTCCTGCTAAGCTACAACATATTAAATTTTCAGCTCGATCCATGCCATAGTAGCCGAGTTATTCAAGAAAGAATATTATATCGTCTTTCAAAATGGCGGATGGCATCTTCGATGGCGTCCTTCTTGCATCTGGTATCAATATCTTACCTCAAAAAATTTCTTTTTTTTTCACTCGAGGAATTTTTTCTTTTCATTCGATTGTATAAGCTGTGAATGTGGAAGAATCACCAGGTGAAATACTTTGGAAAATAACAATGTCACTGAGAAAAAAATAAATATCGCGAGAGGGTTAAATATTACAGTCCTTGGTTTGTTATTTGGCTAAGCAGCAGAAAAGAATGTTGTGACGAGCATCTGTTAAAAAATTGCAGAGAAAGCTGCATACAATGTAAAACAGGGGAGAAATTCTTGAGGCAGCTCTTTGGCTAATATAAATGGAGGTGCTGAGAGTTCTGACCATTTAGTTCTTATATTGGGTGTCTAAGACAGTGATCAAAGATGAGGGAAGTGCTTTATTTGTTAGTTATTTTTGCAACTATCAAAAGTAATTTAGCAGTGAGTGATACTAGTGTTGATTCAGATAGGTGAGTTGGTGATTAACAGTGAAGTGTTTTGGGGGTTTTGGGTGAAAATGGAGCCTAAAAGTTTCACCTATATTTCAGGATTACGCTACAGCATAATGAGGACATCTCAAACATCAAGGATGACTTGGTGGAGTTAGCGCGCAAGAAGCGGGTACCCCTTTCCGTTCTATTCACAATTGTCGACAGTAAAGGCCAATGCGACAGTGCACCTAATGATAATCAAATGGACCGGCTGAGTTATCTAGTGAAGCAACTTAATTACGATAATATTGAATCTCACAAGGATTCGTGCAAGTGCTCTGATTGTGTTAAGAGAGAGGAACTAGACGATTTGCTTCAAAAGTTCCACTATTTGTCGAGTTTGATTCATGGCAAGGACGGACCTAAGACTATTGATGCATATGTGTATCCTGAACATCCTGTAAAGGAACACGTCCCTTATAAACCATCTGTTATTGTGAGTCCATCAGCCCACCACGAGAATCAAAAACATGTTCCGGTTAAATATCTTGAACACGAAAAGGAAAAACCAGTGGAAAAGTCTCCTCTTTCCTCCCACCATCATGGTGTTCCGATGAAGGAGCACGGCTCGCATTCTCCATCATTTGTTGCAAGTGCCCCAGCTCATCACGCAGAATACAAGCCTGCGCCAGTTAAATTCCCAGAACACGAGCATGAAAAACCCTCCGTTGTACCTAGTTATCAGATGAAGGAATATAAAAGTCCAGTTCATCATAGTCAACTTGCTACGCATTCAGGAGTTCCAATGAAGGATCACGTTGGACAGAAACCACATGTATCCAGCGTACCCGTTCCGCAACACGAACACAAGCCCGCGCCAGCTAAATTCCCGGAACACGAGTATGAGAAACCTGCTGTAGTTCCTAGTTATCAAGTGAAGGAATACGAAAGTCCAACTCATCATAGTCAACCTGCAATGCAT
>CAKKOB020001102.1:16913-27711 GCA_918844115.2 Phlebotomus perniciosus | reverse complement strand
CCTATAAAAACATGTTTTTTGGTATATCTCGAAAACGGTTCCAACGATTTTTTTCATTTTCACATATGTTTTGTAGATTCACTAGACGCACTTTTCGTCCATACATGCCAATGACCTCCATACATTCCGTCTAACGGTTTTTCAAGGTCAAATGTTTGAAATTCTCTTTTCAAGGGTTTTAGTCGCCCCAAACCCATCATGTGGGTACTCATTTGAAAGGTCTTTGAATTTCCTACAATATTAAACCAATTTAAATTTAAACTAGGTTTAAACCAATTTTAAACCGGAAGTTGTTCTCGAGTTTTAACCTCATCATGTGGGTACTCATTTGAAAGTTGTTTGAATTTCCAACACTTTTAGACCACTCTTAGACCAGTTCTAAAAAAAAATAATAAAACTTCCTCCTCTCTAAACGCAACGTGTCGGGGCAGTCCGCCAAGTCTAACCTTGGCATTTCTTTTTTTAAAGCTTCAGCAAATTTAATATTTCATTTCTAAATTATTGTAACATATTTTATTGAAGAAAAAAATCTTCTCTCCATTTTAAGGGTCTCGATCCTGAGTCGCTCATGTTCCGTGACGGTCGGAGGAAGATCGACATTGTGTTGTGTTATGAGGAGGAGAATGAGGGTGTAATGACGGAGATTGAAGCGCGCCGACGAGAGCAGAGACGCGTCTTCCAGGAGAACCTCATCAAGGAGGGCCTCGAACTGGAGGTGGAGGACAAAAGTCAATCCTTCGATGAGAAGACGTGCTTCATCAAAGTGCACATCCCATGGCGCACAGAATCTCGCTATGCCGAAGTCATGAATCTCAAACTGCCAGTGAAGCGCTTCATCACCATCAGCGTGAAGGCGTGGGACGAGGACAGAGCGGACAGCAAAAAGCCCAATTGGTGGCGGAAATACCTGCAGAAATTCAGAGAACTCACGGAGTACGATTACTCGTTGATCGAACGAGAGCCCTCCTTCTACGACGCCACAGCCGGTGGGAATCCCGAGGAGCAGTAAGGGACCCAAAGTGTGAGTCATTCAAAGACATTCCACTGAAATCGCTCTTAAATTGCAGATTTATCGTGAAAGATCGATCCACCACGTACACCAGTGCACAGAGGAGTTCAATTGTTATGCAGATTCTCATGAGAACACGATTCGATGACACAGAAAAGGTGGGAGTTTAAAGGGTCACTTCCACCCTCGAAATCATAAAATATTTAAGAAGAAACACATTCTATCATTGGAGCCCTCCCTCGCATTCTTCACATTTTTCTATATATACCCACGGGTTTTTTTCTGTAATTTTATGTGCTACCTTCACAATGATCATTGTGAAATCCAAACATCTGTCCTCAATTAAAGGGTTTTCATTTGAAATATTCAAACACATAAAGTCAATCGATAGTCTGCAGAAAATCTATATAACACTAATACTAGACTGTGAAAGTTTAACCCCTTTTAAGCTGATATAATACATAGATGAAAGCTTAATGGAATTTTATGGAAATTTGTAAAGTTAGAGTTTCAGATAGAAAGGCTTGCATAAGTAATTGGGGAATAAGGCTTATTTCTCGTGAATAACTTCCGTCGCGTGCATTCATGTTTTAATACATTATAATATTAATTACAGATTTTCCCGATTCTCCATTGAGAATGCGTTAATCGAGTTATGTATTCAAAAATTACATGAAATAAAACGAGTGGCAATCCTAGTTTGCGAATGTAGAATTCTTACAGATTATGCCAACTCGAATACGGAGACGATAGACATACCTACTTATGTTTCTCTTAACTAGAGCTGATATGGAGATATATTAGGCAGTTTTTTAAATGTATATTCAAAGTTCGCTAAACATTTATGAAAATTTCATGAATCTAAAAGAATTCCATTGGGATTTCCAGAGGAAACATAAAGAAATCTGAAACAGTCTTTCAATATGAAGATCTTCATGTTGACTTTAGCGCCACTAGCGGTGGCCGGATGAACTCTTGATGTTTTGAGGAATTGTTGAACTTTCCAAGGCCTTTCCAACGAGCCATGATTAATCGAAATCGGGTCTATAGAACGGGAGATAACTAATATAAAATTTGAAATTAAAACCGGTTTATCTCAGCATCAGGTTTATGTAGAATTAAGTCATACATAGGCGTTGTTTAGATTGAAACTACAATCTAACGGGCCGTCAACATCCACCATATGTACATATATCCCTGTCAACAGTGTCAACGTCAACATTCAAACTTTGAAGGATGGTTGTAGACGAAT
The DNA here is from genome assembly GCA_918844115.2 of Phlebotomus perniciosus. NCBI lineage: Eukaryota > Metazoa > Arthropoda > Insecta > Diptera > Psychodidae > Phlebotomus > Phlebotomus perniciosus. Next base: position 25,450 of record CAKKOB020001102.1, on the reverse strand, counting down.
CGTCAACATTTTTTTCATTTTCCTTTGGAGGAAAAACCTGGGATTCTCCCAAGAGGATACAATTAATTCATATTGCCAATTTCAGAAAAAAGTCCCAAAGTTCGAGCTTCATTTTCCGTCGACATCCTGCCTACTTCCCCTTAAGCATAAGCAGCACTACTTCTGATAGTCACTTACCGAAATTTATCTTATTATGGGCATTAATGGGGGTCATTTAATTGATAAAAATGACTTAAATAGTAGGTACTAAATATTATAGAACTGACTGATATAAGTAAAAATTATGTCATTTTCATTAGTTCTAAGTGAATTACGACAAAATATAGTCTTAAACCGCTTTAACCTCACTCTGCTATTATTAAATTTCTCTTTGATCAATATTTTATGCGTTAATTCGCCTTCCATTTGTCACACACTAATATATAGCATGACATACAGGTGGGAATCCGTCGACTCTTGAATGATGGTACCTACCTCTCATTCTTTCCTCTCCATGAGGGTCGCTACGATAAGCCCCACTCCAGTGGCGTCATCTATGATCGGCGCCTGTTATATCTGGAATGGGCGCGTCCTAGCAAATGGTACAAGAAACAACCCATCTGCCTGGTGAGAAAGTACTTTGGCGACAAGATCGCTCTGTACTTCTGCTGGCTGGGCTTCTACACGGAGATGCTCGTATACCCCGCCGTGGTGGGGTTCCTCTGTTTCCTGTATGGGCTCGCGTCAATGGAATCCGAATACAATACGCCCAGCAAGGAAATCTGTGATCTCAATGGTGCCGGAAACATCACCCTCTGTCCCCTGTGCGACAAGGCGTGCAGCTACCAACACCTATCGGAGTCATGTCTCTTTGCACGCATGACTTACCTCTTCGATAATCCAGCCACTGTTTTTTTCGCCATCTTTATGTCCTTCTGGGGTGAGTTGCTCTAATTTACCCAACACGCACAAAACATGGATGATTAACGGACTTTTCTTTTAAATTTTTAACACAGCAACAACTTTCCTAGAAATGTGGAAGCGAAAGCAATCGGTAATCATTTGGGAGTGGGATTTGCAGGACAATGAGAGTGACGAGGAGAATCGACCGGAGTTTGAGACGTCCGTGAAGACATTTCGCACGAATCCGGTCACGCGAGAAAAGGAGCCCTACATGCCAACGTCGACGCGTGCCGTGCGTTTTATCATCACCGGAAGCGCCGTACTTTTCATGGTGTCAATTGTGCTGTGCGCCGTCCTCGGCACGATAATCTATCGTATATCTCTGGTGACGGTTATATATAGCGGAGGAGGGAGCTTCCTACGCACCCACGCCAAAATTTTCACCACCATGACTGCTGCCCTCATCAATTTGGTCATCATCATGATACTCACGCGGGTACGTTTGGGTCATTCAGCACAAAGGGTCGAAGGGGAAAAATTGATTTATGACCCATAGCAAGACAGATACAAGAATAGCTTATTGATAGAATTCATTCATAAAGTGAGTTCCATAACTCCCATACTTTTAGATATACCACAAATTGGCGATCTACCTCACTAATTTGGAGAATCCAAGAACAACCACCGAGTACGAGGATTCGTACACCTTCAAGATTTTCTTCTTTGAGTTTATGAACTTCTACAGCTCCCTCATCTACATTGCCTTCTTTAAGGGGCGCTTCTTCGACTACCCTGGCGACGATGTTGTGCGAAAAAGTGAATTTCTGCGCCTCAAAGGGGACATCTGTGACCCCGCGGGCTGCCTCAGTGAACTCTGTATTCAATTGGCCATCATAATGGTGGGCAAGCAGTGCTGGAATAACTTCATGGAATACCTCTTTCCGTATGTTTCACTCTTATGATGTCTTAATATTTAACTTGAATCCTCTATTAAGCCCTGTACTTATTGTGCAGAAAGTTCTGGAACTGGTGGAGACAGAGACAACATAAAGCCATGACTAAAGATGAAACACACCTGCACATGTCATGGGAGCAAGACTATCATCTTCAGGATCCAGGGAGATTAGCTCTATTCGACGAATACTTAGAGATGAGTGAGTCATTACCATTAATGGATTTCAAGCTATTACGTAATTTAAATATGGGGCTCTGATTATTATCAGTCCTTTTCACTGTTTCCCAGCAAATATGTCAGTTTTTCCATTATGCAAATCGATTTTTATCCTTAATAGTACTTCAATATGGCTTCGTAACGCTTTTCGTGGCGGCTTTCCCTCTGGCGCCGCTCTTTGCTTTGCTCAACAATATTGCCGAGATCCGCCTGGATGCCTACAAGATGGTCACCCAGGCTCGACGTCCCCTGGCCGAGAGGGTTGAAGACATTGGTGCTTGGTATGGCATCCTAAAGATCATCACTTACGCAGCTGTTGTATCGAATGTTAGTTCAAGACATTTTTATAAGCCAAGCGATCTTCCCTGTTTTAATGCATAAACTCTTTTTAGGCTTTTGTTATTGCCTACACTTCGGACTTCATCCCACGAATGGTGTACAAGTTTGTATACTCAGACAATCACAATCTGGTCGGCTACATCGATCACTCCCTGTCCACATTCAATACATCTGACTACAAGGAGGAGTGGGGAACCACACCGGCCGAATCCGATCCGGACACCTGCCAGTACCGTGGCTACCGAAACGGACCCCAAGATCCCGATGACCCATACGGACTTAGTCCGCGATACTGGCACGTGTTTGCGGCTCGGTTGGCGTTCGTTGTGATCTTCGAGCATATCGTATTCGTACTCACTGGCATCATGCAGTTCATCATTCCTAATGTTCCCAGTGAGGTGCGCACGCAAATCCAGCGTGAACAATTACTGGCCAAGGAGGCAAAGTACCAACACGGACTAAAGAAGTCCCGAGATAATGACTACGAGGATCTCATTCAGGCGTTAAGGGATCAGAATACCTCAAGTCGCGCTGGTTTAGGTAAAAAGAACTTTCATTACAGAGAGTTTATCCGGTTCTCCTATTCTCCGATTATCCGTCTGTTATTTATCTGGAGGCCAAACGATCGCAGATAGAGACTTCGGGTCTTCGGAGACCCCCTCCCCTAAAGTCGACCCTGGGATCAGAACCAGGCCCTTCATTTTTTCTACAAAGCCCCCCTATCCCCTATAAAACATGCTGTTTGGTATATCTTGAAAACAGCTCTAACCTAACGATTTTTTTCATGTTCACTGTAGATTCACTAGACGCACTTTTCGTCCATACATGCCAGTGACCTTCATACATTCCGTCTAACGGTTTTTCAGGGTCAAAGGTCAAAATGGACATTTTATGAAGTTTTCTCGCCCTCACGCCCCCGAACCCTATCATGTGGGTACTCATTGGAAAGGTCTTTGAATTTCCTACATTATTAAACCGGTTAGAGCTTAATCTATTTTTGAAATATTCAAACGGTTTTTAGATTGGAATAATGTAGGTTACTTGTAGGTTACTTAAGCAACTTGTCGTTGCTTCGATTATTCGTTCGCTAAGTTTGTTTGTCGTTGCTTCGATTATTCGTTCGCTAAGTTTGTTTTTCATTGCTTCGATTATTCGTTCGCTAAGTTTGTTTGTCGTTGCTTCGATTATTCGTTCGCTAAGTTTCTTTTTCGTTGCTGCGATTATTCGTTCGCTAAGTTTGTTTGTCGTTACTTCGATTATTCGTTCGCTAAGTTTGTTTTACATTGCTTCGATTATTCGTTCGCTAAGTTTGTTTTTCATTGCTTCGATTATTCGTCCGTTTAGTTTGTTTGTCGTTGCTTCGATTATTCGTCCGTTAAGTTTGTTCGTTGTTGCCTCGATTATTTGTTCTGAAAGCTCTTTATATGCCTAAAAAATAATTTAATTTAAATAAATTAATACTTCCACTTTCAAAGTCATTCGCGCACTCCAATTCAAGTGTACATCACTTCTAACCATAATATCTCCCTCTTGGACCACCAGGAATTGTGAGCATTGAGTCTCTCTTTTGCCGGAAAAATACTATCGTGATCCATTGGATGAGTTAATGAACCACGTCACCCTAATGGCTGTGAATCATCCCCTGAGAGAAGATTGCCATCAGGAAGCTGATGCTGATGTCTTAATGATCTGCCCGCAAATGAGGTATCTGGTGCACGCGGGAGGAAGACATGGGCTAAATTATAACAAAGACATTACCATTGTGGGAGTTCTCCGATATTATTTCCTCCGCATTCGTTCGTCAATTGGAGAGAAAACCACAAATTCAATTTTCAATTTGATTGTGTATTTTTGTTACAAAGCAAATGCGAGCAGCCACCGATGTTCCTTCTCATCATCCCATCCGTACCGCCAGACAAATTGCTCTTGCAAATGCCTGGCTACTGTTGAGTAAATTTCAATAAGATGGAATCATCTCTTGATCATCCTTGGCTCACGGGGAGAAGAACGAAAAAAAAAAAGAAATGCCGCCACAAGAATTAATTGATATTTAATTAACTTTTTCTTGTGGAGCAAAAGAGAGTGCGTCCATTAACGAGGAACGAGTTAATTAATTAATGCTGGGGATGGGCGGAAAAAAAAGACCCCAGCGTAAGAGGAGGAGGTGTATTTCTTCAATTCGAAACATGCTCCAACTCTCTGACAATTTGTATTATTAATTAATCAAGTATCTTCAGGTTGCACAGAGGAGCTTGTCCAGGCCACCTGACATCCACCACTTCAGCATTTTTGCCACTATTCCGCGATTAGAAGGTAATTTATGGAGAAAAGAGGTTCTTCTCCGCATGCTCCAGCGACACTGGAGGATCCTCGTGTCTGCTGGTCTGGGATATTTATGGTTTTTAAATGATCCCTCTTTACCTGGCAGAAGTGGCTCGTAAAAAGCCCCCCTTAATTGTGGGAAATTTATCTTAAAACTTTTAATTGTACCTCATCAGACTATTTGTCTCACATTGAAGGTATTATATCTTTTATATGGTGCGTGTTCTAAAAATTCCAAAGCCACCATTTAATTTTCATATAAATCTCCACATTATGTCCTGCTTCGTACAATGACCAGTCCATTCGCTATCAATCAGTGATGGTAAATCACCACATTAATCACTAAGAGTCATTTTGTGCCATGTGGTGAAAATATTAGAAGACATGGTGATGGCTCGCGAAGCCCTTTGACATCCCATCTCTTCGAAATATCATCGTCTTGTTCACTTCGTCAGTGTCATCGTTCAATGAGAAGATGCTTTGGCACTTTCTCCATGGCGAGGAATCACCAGCAGGAGTTCCCAATGATTTTTAATTTTAGTGCATTTTCATGCGAAATTCATTAACCCTTTGAGGATCGATAGGTCGTGTACGATCCATAGAAAGACTAGTTTTTAGATAAGTATTCCCTATTGTTTGATTTTTCTCTTATGCTCTTTTATTAGAAACATTAACGAAAATTTTTGACCTATTGAAATTTTTATTTCGTTATAAACGGCTTGGAAACCGTAAAATAGACTAATTTCTGATTATAAGTTGCCGAAAGAAAAATAACTAAGATTATAAATTTTAAGGAAAGTAATAAGAAAATATCTTTTCTAACCTGAAATATGTATAATAGGTATAATAAATGAACGGTTTTATTTCGGTTTCAATGCATACATATTTGAATGCAAGAGGAAGATATTAAAAACAGAAATGGTGTACATTTGATTGGAAGTGCGCGAGAGCTTTTGGAAGTGGAACGGAAATACTAAGTCAAGTAATTATGGAAGCTTCCAATTGAAATAATCTTTTTTTGAAAAGCTTTTGAAATCTTTCAGGAGCTTTAAAGGAAATTCCTAAACCTTTCTAAAATTGCTGGAAAAAAAGCTCTGCATAAATTTACGAGTATAAAAATTCTGGAAAATTATAAAGCTTTCGGATAGGTTTTTATTGTTTTCGAAAATTCTGTAAAGCTTTTCCATATTTTCTTAAAGCTTTAATAGAAAGCTTTAGAAAATTTTCTTACAAAGCTTTAGAAAGTTATTTAGAAAGCTTTAGAAAGCTTTTCAAAAGCTTTCTTAGAATGCTTTCTTTTTATGAAATTCTTATTAGAATCCCATAGCTTTTTTCTTAGAAATTTTTTTTCTTATAAAGCTTTCTGGAAAGCTTCTAGAAGCTTTCTAGTAGTGACATTTTTCTTAGAAAGCTCTAGAAACCTGATAAAGCTTAAAAAGCTTTAGAAAAGTTACTATAAAGCCTCCTAGAACATTTTCTGAACACTTAGAAAACTCTAGAAAGCTTTTGAAAAGCTTCTAGAAAGCTTTCTAGTGACACTTTCCTTAAAAGAGCTCTAGAAAGCTGTCATAGAAAGAATTTGTTAAGTATAGAAAATAAAATTGATATATGATGAAAGCATATGAAAGCATCTGAATTGGAGCTTTGAACAGCTTTTATACAAAATGTGGAAGTATTGGAAGTGGTGTACGTCTTTTTGACCCTAATATCTCCCCCTTGTTTGAATGTCATATTAAAACTGCAAATACATCTATAATGCCGGTTAAACTAGCAAACATAAGTTGTTTTCAATATTTTCTGCATTTTGAATTAACGGTTTAGTAATTAAAGAGAAAAAATAAGAAAACTTGCAAGAAGTCTTCAAGTTCTGTGAATTAATCCCCTAGAATCGTTTGCACTTCTAAGAATCAGTAAGTGAGAGCAATTATTAATTTAGAGATGGAGTATACAATAAACATTGGAAAGATAAAACAGTGGAAGTTGGTAAAATTCACATTATGAAGCCCACACATTTTTCAGCAGTTGCAGATCGAGACGAATTAAGTTGAACCATTCATGGGGTCAAATGTTTAAGCAAAAGTGCACCACGAGATATACTTTTGCATCTCTTGGCGCTTTTTTTGCCCATCCACCCATGCTTTTCTTGTTTGCACAAACATCTTCGCTTTTACGATTCTCCTCCTCAATCGCCAATGAGTATGATTTTAATTCCATTCTTGTTTTTCACATCTTGGCGATAGCGCGAAAGAAGATGGAAAAAGATGCCCAGAGTATCTGTCTAAGAGTTATATTTTATATTCAATAACATAAAATATAACTCTTTCGATATTAAATGAATAGCCATTTGAAAAATTTTACAATAATAAACATTTTATGTGCACCATTACAATAAACACAGATAAATTATATCACAAAGTAGTTCAGAGCCAATGAGGTGGAGGATGTGGAATGAACGATGGTATTTGGTGCATGAGAGGATGGTAAAAATCGTAAAAACATTTTATAGCCGCGATAAGATTGACATTATGCCGTCGATTTCGGTGAATATCACAGAAGGACCTCACAAGTGGTGGCGAGTGTCCGCCGGATGATTCTCGAGATGCTCAACAAACACCCTCCTTGGACCATTTTCTTTCACGCACCCAACAGAAGCCATGAGAGAGTGATTTATAGGTTCCTGGCGGGAATTTTGCGTAGGCAGACTCTCTCTTTTCGTCACGACAACGATGAATTATAGTCCTCTGTATTATGTATGAGATCGAATGAGGGTTTTGGAGCATCTGGTTATTACTATGGTAACTGATATTCAAAGGATTTAAGATGGCATAAAATCGATTAGACATTAAAAAAAGAAAGTTAGATTTGTTCTCGTTATTAAACAAGTTTTTCTTTATAGGGGAAGGTTTAATTATGGGAAAAATTAAGGATCTGTAGATGACCCCTAAGTTTGAGCTCAGAGTTGTGAGATTTTTGCAAAAAAAAATGAACAAAAGTACATAAAACAAATTTTGGATGAGCCTTAAATTATAATGATTATAATAGTTGTCACTTAAAAATTCAAAAATAGGTATTGATCAAAATTTAATTGCTTTACTGATTTTAATGATTTTACTATAGTAAAATCTAATTTGAAAAAAATGTTTGGTAAAAATTTGTAAAAAAAAGATAATTCCGATAGAAAATTACAAAAAAGAAATTGGAAATGAGTGTTACAACAAAATGTTTGTCAAAATTTGCTAACTTTTTGTGAAATTTTTGTCATAATCTAAATTCACAACCTTTTTACAGAAAATTTGTAACATTTTGAAAAATTTGTAATTTTCGAAAAAACGAGTTTTTACCAAAACATATTCACTTTTAACGAACAAATTGTTGGAGCACTCATTTACCAATCTTCTAACAAACTTTATGTAAAATGTTTGTTGACCTCAATTTTACAAATTTTTACCCTTTTTTACCTTGTTGAAAAACTTGTTGTTCGAATTTGTAAATTGTTGTTCAATGTTTGTAAATTTTACAAATTTGTACAAACAAATAGGTTGGTGAGAATTTGTAAAGTTTCTAAAGTTAAGTTTGTGAGAATTTGGTCGGAACGTTCTAAGGATGTAACTTTTATGAGGATTTTAGGGACAGATTATTTTTTAAAGTACTTAGCGCTTAAAGACGTTAACCAATACGCACTTTGAAGAAACTTTAGCCCAATTTTTTACCAGTGCATATGTTTCTCAAGTGAAATGAAGAAAATTCATCCCAGGTGTGTATTTGTGCGCTTAAGGATTATGCATTGTGTGCAAATTACACGTGAAATATACACATGTGACTG
>CAKKOB020001102.1:5179-16857 GCA_918844115.2 Phlebotomus perniciosus | reverse complement strand
TAACTTAACATTATAGGGGATAGCCCCCTCCACCATCTTTTAGTACTTTCATACAAAGTTCCCCTATTTTCGACTTTTTATCCGGACCCAAGTTACTACACAATCCACAAACCACGCAAAGAGAGGCGCGAAGCGCCTCGTTACCTATAAGTTTAGATAAACCGGATTAAATCTAATTTTACTTATTCAATTCTACTGACATTTTTGATCTATTTTGATCATGAAATAATTTTTGAGCCTTGCAAATTTTCAGGAAACTCTCAGAATCTTTCATGAAACTTTGAAAATTTTTGAAAAACTGAAAAATAAAGGGCAAATCCTTTTTTCAGGACTTCGTGGAAGCTGGGCCAGACGCTTAAGTCGCCTGAGTGACGGTGTCGATGCTCATGTGGAGGTTCCAACGAAACCTAGACGATCGATGGAGTCCACGGTGTGGGAGGTCACCTAGCAGAAAGCATCAACCAGATCCCGTCACCCCCTTAGCGTTATCATTTGATGAGATTCTCAAGACTATATTATGAATTTGCTCTTTTAATTTTATTTTACTATTATAGTTAGTAAATTTATGTTATGTGTACATAAACCCCTACTAAAGGATACGCACTATATAAGAAGCTGAATATTCTTAATTTTGCCGCATCTTCTGACCCTGTCGCGTACATTTAGGCTTTGTGCGGAAAATTGAGGGATCCAGCACATTGAACGGAGGCTGTTCGGGCACATTTTGCCAGATCTTAGTCCTCCTAGGCTCATTCTTCTCCAGCAGATGAGGCGCTAGCAACAGGAACAACTGTTCAGTCCACGACGGGAGGCCACAGTTGGCGAAACAAAGTTCCCAGTACGGTAGACCCAAGTGAGCAATAGTCATCCTCAAATACTCAGTGAACGTCTCAGCTAGGAATGTCCACTTGAGACTGGCAACTTCCAAGAGATAAATCTTGGGATTGCCAAAGTCTGGACTCTCGTAGATGAGACATACCTTTGCTATGTCGCATATGTTGCTCAACTCAAAAATTTTGCTCCGAAGACTTAAATTGGGTGACTCACCTTTACTCGTCCCGCCAGAATTTTGGGCACTCATCAGACTCTCAATTTTCTCCCTAAGCAATGTGACGTGGCAAATTTGGGGGATGTTTATGTAGCCAACGCGTCTTGTATCGTTAGCTGCAAAAAGTTAAAATTTTTACCAATTTGGTCCTTCGACCTCAAATCAAATATGACGTGTTTAGAGGTTTAGGAGCATCTGTTGACCATATTGTTTTAGAAAACGTTTAATCAAGAATAAAGACAACTTACGAGAGTACTGATAACTCCAGTAGAGCGTGAATCCATCCGTGGACAGGTAGAAGCGCTTCATGTCGTCAGGAAGATAGACATTGTGGCGCTGCTCCCAAGTAGCGATCTGGCCCGCCTCGCAAGGGTATCTCTTCTCGCAGGTGACATTCGTAATTCTCGGCACAGAATCTAACATGGAAGGGAGAATGCGTGTTTATACCAGAGAGATAATCTCTTGAGAACGCCACTAAATTACACACTTAGCACTTTCGAGAGGTTGAGGGTGAGATATTCGTAGAAAGTATCGTCCACGGAGGGTTTGAGGCTGTTCACAGACATGTTCCACTTTCGCTGAATCAATTGGAAAGTAAACAAGCGCGTTGCCACGACAACCGTCGCCAACTCGCTTTCTCACGCTCTGTTTTGATTGCTGTGCATTGAAAGGGAAGCTGCTTCATTTCATCCGGCTTTCGCTTTCATCAATGAAGCTGTGCAGACGTCTGGGTGTGCTTGCAATTTAAAATAACTCGTCTGCACATTTTGCAGACTTTTCCTCTTTAATGGCAACAACCATTTCCTCTCATAATATTGCACCTTTAAGATCCTTAAAGTCTGCAATCATCGGTTTAATTTGCTTCAAAGAAATTCTAAAGTTTTTCATGTGTTTTTTTTATTTAGATTTATTTTAGAATTTAGATGGAAATATACAAAAAAATAAAAGAGCCCTATGTTTTATTTTTAGGAAATTCTATTTGCCACTTCCTTCCTCTTATATTTGCTGTCCATCTCAATGCGAAGTCTCTTGATTCTCTCCTCCTTCTCCAGTCGCAACTTCTGCACCTCCATCATATTTTCCACATACATCCTCTTTGTCTCCACCTCATACATTTTCAGTTCCATCTCTTTTTGCTGCATGGCTGTGTCAAAGAGAAACCTCTTCATCGTCAGAGATTTCTCCCTTTCGAATTTCATTTTATCAAAGTTTAATTTTCTCTTCTCAAATTCAAGCCTCCTCGTGGCTAAATCATCCATCCTGTCCGGAATTCCGATCGGAAATTGCTCCTCCTTTACACCATTTTCCCTCACACAAGTGTCCCTCGATGTCTTCCTGACTCCAGACACTTGGGGACTTTGATTCATGCTGAACACCTTATCTTTGAACACCTCGTCCAATTCATAATAGAACGGACATCGTAATTTCACCTCTGGAAAAGGTGAAGTCGTCAATTTCAAGCCAGAGATACAACAAGGCTTTAAGTTTATAATTGTAAAATTTTTCAATCGTTTGGCCCTTCGGCTCGAATGTGTTGTAAAGTGGAATTCTTCCAAAATCCAATATTACGGTGGTCACAAATTACCAAAGTCGTCAGACCGGTCTGATATAAGGGTAGGGGATGTTTTGGGTCTTACCGGTCTTACTGGTATCGAAAAAGTGAGTGGCCAAAAATAGGTTTAACCGGGCGCCCGTCCGCCGGAGAATTGTTATAGTGGGAAAACGGTTTATCTATATATAGATAAGAGACTTGCGGTTTACGGCAAAGTTACATAAATAGGGATAAATTGCAAGATGGCGCTATAGTCGACTTCCTCCATCCGCCATTTTGAATAATCTTGAAATATTCTTTTTTCGATATCTCCGAAGAAATGCTATAGATTTTCTTGAAATTTTAATATGTTGTAGCCAGAGTCGAGGTCTTTCAAAAATGGTATGACTTGTGTCTGTACATAAACCCAGAGCTTATATTGGTTTTATCTCCCATTGTGATGGTCCGATCTTGATCATCTTATGTTTTTTGGAAAGGTCTCACCAAATTCAACAATTCTCCGAAACATTTAGAGCTCATCCGGCCACCGCAAGGGTTGTTAAAGTTAGCTGACTGTTTTACATTTCTTCGTGTTTTACAGGCAACTCTCCTCTGGAAGTCCCATGGGAATTCATTTTCATTTCTTTTCCCCTAACCAAAAAATGGGATCTGTAAGTCGCAAACGAATCACGCCTACTATAGCGCAAGTGGGCGGGGCTTAGAATAGGCCAGTCACCCACAGCCAGAGCCGTATTGTAGTGGTTAGAGCTACTGCCTATCACCACAGGTCTCGTGAGTTCAAGTCTCACCGGGTGAATTGAAATCAGCAAATGGAAAAAATTAAAGGAGCCATTCAATTGCCCTCAATAATGGCTCAAATAGCTGTTGTGGTGTTTCCACTGAGTATAAAGTTATACTTCAGTGAAGAAGTTTTCCCATTCATGATGGCATATAAACATCACCCATTTGGTGAGCATAGAGCTGGTCACTCTATATTTCACTAACAACATGAAAAATAATATGGAGACTTCGAGTGCTCACATGTAGGCTTACAATTCTTAATGAAACGTTGCACCACCATATTATTATTTATGATTTTAACACTTAAATCACTCTACTCAAAAAGAGAGGGATGAAAGTATAGGCAAAATAATGAGAGTAAGCGGTTTATCCGACCAAAAAATACCATAAATTGGCTTTAAGTCAATACAAGTATAGTCGTGTCTTCGAGAAAACCCCCTTTTCTTATAAACACTTAAAATTTGCTTTTAGAGCTTTTAGAAATAGAACGAGTAACGAATCTTTAGAAAAGTAATCTTCCCCAATTATTTCTACTCAAATGGGCGTGGCTTCTGACATTATAGTAGGCGTGGCCTATTTTCTCTTTGAAATGAACAAAAATCCCGTTTTTTATCCAGGGTGGCTCTATATTAATTTCCAGGAGTGTAGAATGAGATAAAACTTACCCTTTTCAATGTCATTCTCATCAATATCCGCCACATTCTCATGGAGCCACTTCTTTGTCAGCCTATACTGTCGCCTCATGCCCATGACTCGTGCGTAGAGACTCTGCCAGCTAACCGTGACATTCGGATTGAGTTCTAAATACCGACTGTAGTACGCCTCGTACCTCATTGCCGGCGTAAATGGATAATCTTTGAGATACTTGAGCAGATGCTTCGTCTCGGATGCCCTGAACTTCTGATATGATATCTCTTCTGCTCCTTCTGTAGGAGCTGATGCAGCTGGAGCTTTTGCCTTCTGGACAGAACGTCTCTTTAGCGGAACATCATCGTTAGAGGAGTCTGAGGATTCGGCAAAGTTGACGGGACTGAAAAAGTATGAAAGAACAGTGAAATTCTAGATTTTCGTATTAAAATAGGTGCTCTACCTCATGGCCTCGTCGAAACTCTCATTTGGATCGAAATTTTGATTGTTCTTATTCATAATTTTCACTTATAGTAAATCAATGATTTATCCACTATTTTGTTTATGATTTTGACATTTCGACGAGCGGGGAGGGGAAAATATCGCTCGATAAATCGTCAATTTCCCCTCATTTTCATTGAGAAGCCTCTGAAGAGGGGAAATTCCGGAGAGTAGGAGCGGATTTTGCCAGGAGAAAATATAATTTTTCACTCCATTTCATATTCCATTTCAATCTTATAAATCTCTAGACGCTCCTCCTGTTGGAAGCGTAGCTTCTCAATCTCCACCATTTGTTCCACTTCCAGGCGATGATTCTCTAGTTCCAGCCTCCTCAGTTCAAGCTCCTGCTTCCTTATTTCACTGTCAAAGGTGAACTTTTGGTCATCCATCTGCTTCTCATGCTCATACTTTCGCTTCTCCAGCTCAAATCGACGCATCTCCAGGGTCAGTTTCTGCTCCTCCAACGCTGAGCCAACATCAAATGGCTCTTTGGACTTTAATGGGATGTATCTGTTCTCCAGCATTTGATTGGTTTTCACATTGCGAACAGTGATCTGGGATGGAAGGGATATTTTAAGACCATCAGCCGCTGTTTGGACCTTCTTGTCTGTTTCCTGTAGCGTCTTCCCGCCAAAGATCACATCCAGATCGTGAAAGTAGGGATACTTCGCGAGGAGTTGAACTGCGAGGAGAAATTATGTTAATTTTTAATGTTTCAGGTAATTTAGGTTTCTCATTGTTTTACCTTCATTTGTTCTTGATAGCTGATCGGGCGAAGCAGTACTTAGGTTCTTCCTGAGCCAGATTTTTGCTTGATTGTGCTGATGCCGGTAGAAGGTCATCTTTCCTTTCACAGCGCTCCATTCCATTCCAGACTTTGCAGATATTGAGGGATGAATACTAAGGAATTTACGGTAGTAAATCTCAGGATTAGGCTTCTCAAACTCTTTTAAGGTGCTCTTGACGTAATTGATAAGCCACCTGATCTCCTTATCTGACCATCTGTGCTCGGAATTGGGGAGGATTTTCTGAAAAATACAAGAATCACGCATTTAAATCCCTGAATAAATCCATTTTATGAGCAAAAATTCACCTTAGAATATGTTGCAGTTGGCTTCCCAGCTTTCAGCACATCAACTCCCTCCTCCACATCCAGAACAATCTCCTTCTTCGTCTCTGGAAACCATACAGACGAAATTTCCGGATTCTCAGACTCAGTTTCCTCCAGGATTTCTGTTGGCGACTGTGTCACTTCCATGAGTACCGGCTGATCATCCTCCTCGGCCTCCATCGCCATCTTCAGCGTCTGATTATCCTCATCTGATGAGCGATTCCCAGAACTCTTGTCCGTGGAATCACGTGGCATCCGTCCAGTGGTCTTCAGGAACTTCTCCTCAATTTCCGTCAGATTCCAGATACCCATCTTCTTGGCACGCTTGTACTTGAACGCTGTGGCATATCTCCAATCTCTCAGATTTGTCTGCCACTGATCCACAGATCGACGAGGTCCCTTGCCGTTCAGGATCACCGCCAAGTCGTCCCACAGCTTCTCATACCCATTGTAGGTGGGATCCAGGACATATGGGTGCTTCTCCACGTACTCAACGAATGCCGTGTGTTGATCCCTGGTGCTTCGACAAGCCCGTTTCCGGTACTTCTTCATCGGGATGCGATAAACAGCCGCATCTCCAAAGCCTACAAGTTAATCCCAGTGAATAGAAACAAATACAGGTAATTTTACACTTAAAAAATACCTAAGAATTTCTTCTCGGAAGCTTGAGACATTTCCTGTGAATGAAGAAAGGCAGTCTGGATGTGTTTTGGGCAGTATTTCTCTCTAGGAATCTTCGTGGCTTGACATCTGATGCGGCGGGGGAAAGTTTCCAAACTGAAGAAAATACAAACATTTTTGTTGATTCAGACGTTGCTCTCTCTCTCTCTTCTCCTCTGAAATATAAAAGATTTCCATGGTTTTTTTAAGCTGTTCTTCATGAAAAGAGAATTTATATTCCCTTCAGGATTCAATGTAAACTGGTAAATCCAAGGAAGGAAATATCCCAAACAATTTGTATTTACTTCCAGTTACTTCCTCCGGAATTTCCGGACTCAATTTCGGAGCAGTTTATTGCCAAAAAGTGAGCAAAGAAGCGCGACGTTGTTCTCCTAAAAAGTTGTCTTATCTGCCTTTTTACGCAAGTTTTAGTATTTTTTAGTCACTGTGAGAAATTCCTGACGTCACCATGGATCTGAATGAGGAGAATTTTCGCCTCCTGGCGCAGTACTTGCAGCAAACACTGAGCCCAGATCCTAACATCAGACGCCCAGGTAAGAGGTTAGGGATGAATGTTTGGGGTGCTTTTCCAGAGGCATTTCTGGTCATCCTGACACTTTTATGGGATTCTTTTAGCCGAACAGTTCCTGGAGAGTGTGGAGGGAAATCAAAATTATCCTATCCTGTTGCTCCATCTCATCGACAAGGAGGATCTCGAGATGACAATCCGGGTGGCCGGGTCGGTGACATTCAAGAACTACGTGAAGAGGAACTGGTATCATGATCCCGAGGAGGCCAAGCAGGATAAGATTCACGAGACAGATCGTACAGCCATTAAGACGCTGATTGTGACGCTGATGTTGAAATCACCCACGGCGACGCAGAAGCAACTGAGTGACGCCGTGAGTATCATTGGGAAGCACGATTTCCCGGACAAGTGGCCACAGTTGATCGATGAGATGGTGGATAAATTCGCCACGGGTGACTTCAATGTCATCAACGGGATTCTCCAGACGGGTCACAGTCTCTTCAAGCGCTACCGCTATGAGTTCAAGAGCCAGAGTCTCTGGGTGGAGATCAAGTTGGTGCTGGATAAGCTGGCGAAGCCACTCACTGAACTCCTCGTGGCCACCATGAATCTCGCCACAACTCACGCTGGCAATCAGCAGGCTCTCAGTGTCATCTACGGCTCACTGGTGTTGGTATGCAAAGTCTTCTACTCGCTCAACTACCAGGATCTGCCGGAGTTCTTCGAGGACAACATGCAGACGTGGATGCCCAGCTTTCACACGATGCTCACCACGGATGTGCCACTGCTGCGCACCGACACCGAGGAGGCTGGCGTCATGGAGCAGTTGCGATCGCAAATCTGCGAGAATCTCTGTCTCTACGCCCAGAAGTACGATGAGGAGTTCAGCCCGTACATGCCCCAATTCGTGACCGCTGTGTGGGAGTTGCTGGTCAACACGGGCATCCACACCAAGTACGACACACTCGTCTCTCACGCTCTCACCTTCCTCGGCACTGTGGCCGATCGCAGTCACTACAGACACCTCTTTGAGGATCCCAATGTGCTGGCCAGCATCTGCGAGAAGGTCATCATTCCCAACATGGACTTCAGGGCGTCCGATGAGGAGCTCTTCGAGGACAATCCCGAGGAGTACATCCGACGTGATATCGAGGGATCGGACATTGATACGCGACGACGGGCGGCCTGTGATCTCGTGAAGATTCTCTCGCAGAAGTTCGAGGCGAAGATCTTCGAGATCTTCAGTCAGTACCTTCAGGTGTTGCTGCAGCGACACTCGGCGAATCCACAGAGTAACTGGCGCGCTAAAGATACCGCCATCTTCCTGGTCACTTCGCTGGCGTCGCGTGGCAGTACTCAGCGTCACGGTGTCACGCAGACGTCGGAACTGGTGCCGCTGCCACAATTCTGCCAGCAACACATCGTACCCGAGTTGGAGCGGAGTAATGTGAATGAATTGCCAGTACTCAAAGCGGATGCTCTCAAGTTCCTCATCAGCTTCCGTAGTTGTCTGGAGACCAGCAGTGTTGTGGGTTGCCTGCCGCTCATCATTCGTCACTTGCAGGTGAGATTTCCTGACTTTTTTGGTTCTTCCTTTTCTTTCCGTAGTAGCGGCGTTTGTCTATTTATCCGTCTGTTATTGACCTGGAGGACAAACGGTTGCAGATAGAGCCTTCGGGTTTTCGAGGGACCCCCCCCCATTCTTCTCCTAATATTCTACAAATGTTTTACTTTTCCCCTTCACAGGCTCAGAGTGTTGTGGTGCACAGCTATGCTGCTTGTGCCATTGAGAAGATCCTCATGATTCGCGTTCCTGGACAGAAGTCCCCAGTGACGGCGACGGAACTGTCTCCCTTGGCCAGTGACTTGTACAACGGTCTCTTTGGCGCCCTCCAACTGGTTGGCTCCACTGAGAATGAGTACGTAATGAAGGCGATCATGAGGAGTACTTCTGTCCTACAGGAAGCGGCTCTGCCCTACATGGGCTCCATTGTTCTGCCGCGACTCACACAGATTCTCACGATGGTGTCGAAGAATCCGTCAAAGCCCCACTTCAATCACTACCTGTTTGAGACTCTGTCGCTCTCCATAAAAGTGGTTTGCGTGGCGCAAACGAGCGCCGTTGAGTCGTTCGAGGAGGCTCTGTTCCCCATCTTTCAAGCCATCCTACAACAGGACATCCTTGAGTTCATCCCGTACGTGTTCCAGCTCCTATCACTGTTGCTAGAGATGCGAGAAGGTGTCACGACAATCCCTGAGCCCTACATGTCACTCTTTCCCTTCCTCCTGTCGCCATTGCTGTGGGATCGCCCTGGGAACGTGACACCCCTCATCCGGCTCATCTGTGCTTACATCCGACAGGGATCCAGTCAGATTGTGGCCTACAGCAAGCTGAATGCTGTGCTGGGTGTATTCCAGAAGATGATAGCCTCCAAGACGAATGACCATGAGGGCTTCTACCTCCTGCAGACACTCCTGCTGCACTATCCGATGCAGGAGCTGCAGCAGAGTCTCCGTCAGATCTTTGTGTTGCTGTTCCAGCGACTCAGTCTGTCCAAGACCACCAAGTACATTCGCGGATTGATCATCTTCTTCAGCTTCTACGCCGGAAAGGTGGGCAGCACGAGTCTCGTGCAGATGATCGACGAAATTCAGTCACAGTGAGTCTCTCTTAACTCCTTCTTCCTTTTTACTTAAATTCTCACAGCGATTCTCTCTCTCTCTCTCTCGCAGAATGTTTGGCATGGTGTTGGATCGTGTCTTCATTCCTGAGCTCAATCGCATCTCCGCGGACATTGATAAGAAGATTGTGGCTGTTGGCGTGTCCAAGATCCTCTGCGAGTGTCCCAGCATGCTAGCTGATCCGTATTTGCAGTTCTGGCCGCGTCTCATGGAGTCCCTCATTCAGATCTTTGAGGCACAGCCTGAGGCGGGCGCCGAAGGGGAAGATGACTTCATCGAAGTGGAAGACACTCCTGGGTATCAGGTGGCCTACTCACAGCTCAACTATGCCCAGCCAAAAGTCAATGATCCCTATCCAGATGTGACGGATGGGCGGATGTTCCTGGTGCAGAGTTTGGCCAAGGTGGCGGCAGCTCATCCGGGGCAGATTCCGCAGCTCATCAACAAATTGCCCGCCCTGCCGCAGCAGATACTCAACAAGTACTGCTCTCAAGGTGGAGTGCAGATTCTCTAGGCTACAAACTCATGCGAATAGTTCTTTTTTTAAAGCATCAACAGTAATTGTAATGAAAAACAATAAATGAAAATTTTGAGTTAATAAAGAGCATGAAATTGATGGTTAAATTTGGCGGGATGAGCTGAGATCAGCCGCAAGAATGTTATTCGACTCACTCCTTTAGCCATCTCGGATCACACGCAAGAAATTGACAATCGTTGCTCGGGATCGTTGGGATCGTTTGCTCAGCAGAAAGGGTAATATTGCAACTCATTCATTAAACGCACGTTGTATCAAATATGATACACAAATGTTTTGCGCCACGCCTTGTGGGGTTCCTTGTAGGAATTTTAAATATTTTACTGGCCATAGTTTCTACCCGAGATCTAACTGAAAAACCCTACGCTGTTCCTCAAAATTTTTGTATGACTTGAAATGTTAAATGCAGTATTGTCCTAGCACTCAGCCAAGTCTCTTCCCCTCCGTTAATGTTTTCACGGGCAAGTTTGTGACCGCAGTGGCTTTCATTTCTCGAAAAGTGACTTGCGAGAATGGAGGTTAGTGAACGATTCCCGTTTATTCAGCAGTGAAATTTTCTTGAACTCTCCTGGGATTCTATCTTCCAGGTCGAAGTGCTATTTGCCCACAACTCGAAGCTGGTGGCGAAATGCCAATTGCAGCCCAACTCGACGGTGGCGGAGGTGAAGAGGCAGGTGTACAGCGCCAAGAAGTCCCTCAACGTGGACCGTCAGGCCATCCGGCTATCGGAGAAGGGCAAGTCCCTCAAGGATAGTGACACCATGCAATCGCTGAGTATCCGGGATGGCAGCAAGTTGTACGTGAAGGACTTGGGCCCGCAGATCGGGTGGACGACGGTGTTCCTGGCGGAGTACGCGGGGCCCCTCATTGTCTACCTCTGGATCTACCAGAGACCGTGGCTCTTCTACGGAGACACCCAGGCTCCCATCCACCAGACGGCCCAGTGAGTCTTTCCCTTCGGACAATGATTTCCAGAAATTTATGCAAATCTTCGCGCTTCCCCTCCTCATTTACTTGCTAATCAACCTTCTTTTTTGTCTACTCGAACTCACCCGTATTGCATAATTTATCCAAGGCGGCGCTGGAAATTATTGCCGAAAAAACGCACAAAAAATCATAACTTTATTAATTTCTCTTTTCGCAGCATTGCAGCAGCGTGTTGGACACTCCACTACGCTAAGAGACTGCTTGAGACTATCTTTGTGCACCGATTCTCTCATGCCACAATGCCATTGAGGAATTTGTTCAAGAACTGCGCCTACTACTGGGGCTTTACAGGTAATTTTTTCTTTGTTTGTAAAGGCTTTTAAGGATAAGCGAATGGTAATCCTAGATTGCGAACGTGGAATTTTTACGAATTATGCCAACTTGAACACAGTTAAAAGTAGGATGTCGGCAAAAGTAAGATGGTTACATGTTTCTCGTTTCTCTTAACACTAGACTACCGGCCAAAAAATGCTCTAAAATTCACATTGAAATAGCATCGGTGTTTGTTAGTCGATTTTGATGAAATTTTTTTTTAAATGAAAGCCTAATCAATTGTCTACCAATTCCTATTCATGTAATGTTCGTACGATAACCACAAATAACGCTGTAGTCGTATAAAAATGTCGAGGTGGGTCAAAATGACCCACCTTGGTAGTGCTAGTGTGA
>CAKKOB020001101.1:0-27720 GCA_918844115.2 Phlebotomus perniciosus | reverse complement strand
AGTTAATTATTCCTCACACCTCAATGTCTCTTTTTCTTTCCTAGAATTTCAATTTATTAGATCACATGATGAGTCATGAAATAATGGAGCGATATAAAAATCTCTGACGCCATTTCATCCATTTTCTGCGGCTGATGAACATATAATCCTCTGGCAGATGAAAATGGTGGAATTTCCCATTAAATCACCCTCCTTTCTTTAGGGCGCTCCATTAATGTCCTCGTGAGGTCGTTAAGAGGGTTTGAACTCCCTTCAATGGCGTCGAGGCGCGATATTTTATGAAGATTCCCGAGGGAAGCAGAAATAATGGCTGCGCCGCTGAAATTGCTTTTCACAGAAAGAGGGCGGGGGTGACTATGGTGAGTCATGGGCGAAAGCCTTACAAGACAATATGGAACTCAATTTTCGCTAAGATTAGAGTTAAATTGCCCTTTTTTATAACATGGCGATGATGAAGGAGAAAATTGATGAGTTTGATTTATTTTTCATTTAGTTAACGATAGTTTTTTCTTTAGGAAATGTAAGGAGAAGAAACTTGAATGGAATTTATAGGATAGGGGAAAGGCAAGCAGATATTCAAACCAATACTTCTAGTGACTCCTTTCGCTGAGTGGATGAATATTTTTTGATTTGATGATTTCATATCAATTTAAAAGGAATTCTCTTAAGAATTCCCTTCAGCAATAATAGAGAAAAAATGTCTTTATTCTGCAAGCTAAGAGTTTATATAATAAATTAAGATTTTTAGTCATTTTTAACAATAATTTTGATAATCATTTTCCTTAAAAAAATTTATTTTAAAATGAAAAGATTCGCTTTTCAATGGAAATATTCATAAACATAAAAATGGCAAAGAAAATATGAAGAGTTTTCTAATAAAGAAATGACAATAATGAACAACAAACCAAAGATTTTCTTAGCATATTAAAAAGATTCCAATAAAACTTCTTAAAACTAAGAAAAAATTGTTTTTAGAAATCTTGAAGGCTTATAAAATAATAAAATCAACCAAGAACTGCGACGAACTGTGACTTTCATCCCTTTATCCTTCTCTCCCACATTTCCCAATATGCGGTGATTCTTTTCCAACAGCATGAGTCTTAACTTTTCCTCCAGCCAAACAGATGCCCAGCAGCGCCATTGAGTTGAACAATAAAATCGGAGGGAGGAAGTTTTCGCATCTCAATAAATTTAATGTTAATTCGATTTTGCAAAAAACGCCAGAAACACAAGAAAGTTAATTTAATTTGGGGTGGATCAACAAAATTTTTACAGCTTCTCTCCCCCCTTTTTGTGTCGGGGGTTGATATTTTTCTTGCTTTGGCGCGCTGAAGCAGCTCGTAAAAGCCATAGGGCGGAAAAGCCCGCGATGAGGGGGGAGGTGGAAAAAACAGGGAGAAATTGCTATGCGTAGCGCCTTTTATTGGCGCATCCATTAAAGCGGAAGCAATTTAGGGATGTTTGTGAGTGTAGAAATGCAAATATTGTTAATGGAAAATCCAACTTTTATGGGTGCCTTTCTGCTACATTTGTTCCTTATCTCCCCGCCAATGGTGAAAATTGATGGAAACTCTTCAGAGGGTGGAAAAATTCTCTTATACGAGCCATTCTTGGTCGCTGAAAACATGAAAGACGCTTCCGCCAACGGATTCGATGGTGTGGAATCTTTTATACCCTCTCAAGGAATTTTTAATGAGTTTTGAAATGTTCTTTATCGGAGAGTCTGTGTGATTTACGAGGAATTAGAATTTTGAGGGATTTACAGTCCATGGAATAATTAGGGAGACAAAAATTTATGTGATACATAATATGTAGAGATTTTTTTATGTGAATTGTTGAACAAATTTCTAAAAAAAAAGATTAAAGATATACTAAGAATAGGAAAAGAATAAGAAATATTTTCTATAAAAAAGCCTGGAAATAAAGTCGAATTTCTTAATAAAGTCTTTAAGTTTTCATAATTTGATAAAGTTTATCGATAATTTTCACTTTTTTTATACTCTGGATAAAGTGTTGAGACTTGATTTAGGGAATGTCTTGACTTGGGCACGGTTCAACGAAAATTCTTAATTCTTGAGCTTTTTGAGCTTTAAAAAACCGTAGTATGACTAAAACTTAAAGCGTTTATATCAAATAAATCATCTGAGCTTTGGTCGAATGTGCCTCTGATCGAAATATCCCGCTCTCCCCTACTAATTTATTTTAAAAATTTCGTCAAAAAACTCGCCAAAAAGCAACAGACTTTAAAACGCGACTTTATAAAACTCCCTCCTCAGATGCAACGTGTCAGGACATTCCGCCTAGTCTAAACTTGGCATTTCTTTTACCAACTTCCAAGAAAAAGTTAAATGTTTTTAGTAAAACCGAACAATTGATTTCCTTTTTAAAACACATCATATTGAACAGTTTAATATCACTGTTGAGGTTTTGTTATTGAATTGTTATTCTCAATTTAATAACAAACATTTAAAATATGTCAAGGGGTAGATATTAGGGTTAAAGAGGCGTACATCACTTCCAACACTTTTACATTTTATACGAAAGTTCCCCAATAATTCCGGCACTTAAGAAGTGTTGGAGAGCTTTGAAAGAAGCTCAAAATAGCTTTGAAAAGATGCGCAAATGAACTTTGAAAAAAAAGCTCAAATGAGCTTTGAAAGAAAGCTTGAAAGAGCTTTGAAAAAAGATCAAAAGATCTTTTAAAAAAAGCTCAAAGGGGCTTTGAAAGACAGCTTAGAAGTGTTTTGGACGTAAGATTTAAAGATCTTTAAGGGAAGCTTTGAAGAGCTTTAATGAAAGCAATAAAAAGCTTTGAAAAGAAGCTTAAATGACCTTTGAGAAGATGTTCAAAAGGGTGTTGAAAGAAAGCTCAAAAGATCTTTGAAAGAAAGCTTAAAAGAGCTTTGAGAAGTTTAAAAGTGTTTTGGGGGGAAGCTTTGAAGAACTTTTATGGAATCCTTAAAGAACTTTCTTCTCAATGTTCTGGAATTTTCTTAAAATCTCCACAAGTTCTAGAAGTTCCAATAAGCTGGGATATGGGAATCCCAGCTAAAAAATGAATTGTTAAAGCTTATTATGTTAATTTAAAAGCTTACGGAAAGCTCATAAAATCTTATAAAAGTTCATTTGTTGCTTAAAAATAACTTAATTTGTCCATTTCATTTTAGAACTTCAACTTCCAAAGACTCTCGCGAAATTCTGTTTAGATGTACATCATTTCTGACGATAATATCTCCCCTTTTGTTTTATTATATAACTCCTTTGCCTTTAACATTTAAAAATAATGTTGCTGGATCTTACAAAGGACTCCAATTATTTGTTTCACTGTAATTCCTTGAGATATAATACATAGGTTTAAATAAATTTAAGGAGCGCGTCCTATTAACATTTCTATATAGGTAGGTATTATATATTTCTATTGAGAAATTTTCAAAAAATAATAGAAATTTTATTAAAGTATTTTTTGAAGCATATTCTTTACAATAATTCAGTCGTTAGCGGATTTCTAATTCATTCTTGATGTTATTGACGTTAGATATTCTATGATGGCAGCATGGCAGAAAAATTTTCCCGCAGGAGGGCAAAAATCTTTTATGGATTTGTTGTTGCTCATGTATCTTTTCACCACAAAATGGACAATAAAATTATGTAAATTGACCAGAGAAACCACACACAGTATTTTATTGTTACTATTTTATCATCAACAAAGAAATTGTGTGATATCTAATGCGATGTGGCGGGAAAAAAAACTCATGGTGAAGAATTTTTCGTTCCAAAAAGAGCTTCATTAAACGCCATTTAAAGTGATTTTTTTCTTCTTTTTGGTGGGGAATTCTCTTTTTATTGTGTCTCTCCTAAGTCGGATAATATTTTTCTCTTGTTCGACCCGAAAGACGCGGGATTGGTTGGGTGAGGAGTCGTAAATTAAAATGAAATGTCATTTTGGGAAAATTTATCGGCTAAGAGTGGATTCATTTGGATGAGAAATTCACTTGTGCGAGGCATTATTTTCTCTCTCTGTCTATCACAAGTCTCCATCAATAAATCACAATCAAAAATCCACGTCACTGTTTCGAATAACGTGTTCCGTTCTTAAAGTCTCTTTGGATGATTCTTTTTTTCTTCTTATGATATATTTGCATCTGATCACAGTGAAGGTGTCTTTGCAACTGATGAAGGAGTTCCATAGAAATTCTATTTCTTCGCTCAAAAAGGTGATGGAAAATGTGCGGAAACAAACTTGGAGAAACACAGATAAATGTCTCTATTAGTTTTAATAATTCACACTTTGTTAACATATTCTTCATTGTGTATTTTCGAGCAGGGTGATCAAAACACACACATAGTCTTTGCTTCTTTGCCGCCAACGCCGCCAAACATCCTCAAGAATTTGCCCCAGAATCTTCTCTCATCTCTGCAATGAAGTTTCACTTTTACCAAGGATTACCAGAAAAATAAATGTGAAAAAAATTTAAAAGTGAAACCTCTTTCTTGAGCAAAAAAATCTTCCAGCCTCGCTTCCAGCTGCCAAGTAGCACGGAGTTTGCATACAAACCCATTGAAAACATTGACCGCACATAATTGGTGAGAAAGGGCGAAACATTTTTACGAGGGTGCAGGAAAAAAAGGAGTAAAATGTAAAGTTTGAACCATAAAAATGCTGGGGATCAGGAGCGGCAAAAGGGTGCGCGAATGTTTGAAAATTGAGTCAGGGGTCTGTTTTTTTGGCATCAACATTTATATGGCACCCAATTGCATCCCTTATTTTTGAGTTGGAAGAGGCTGAAAGATATTTCCAAGAACAGGATTTGTTTACTCATCAACAAATCATATTTCAAAGGAAGTTTTTGGGACCAGAGAAGATTTTTTGGTAAGGAAAATTATACTCGGAAGATGATTGAAAAATTTAAATTAAATATATGAAAATGATTTATTGAATTTGTTTTTCATATAATTGATTAGATCAATACAATGATTTTTAATCAATTTAGAAAAAGGTTAGGCAGAAAATTTTGCCATTTTAAGAAGGATTAACACTACATATAGTTTATAAATATTTAGAGTCAAATCATAAAATTTAACGATTTTTTGGTAATAATTTTTGAATACCTAACTAAACTAAAATTAGACTCGATTCAGGGATTTTTGGAAGCATTTTAAACATTTTATGATTTGCAGAAGTTTAAGTAATTTTTTTTATTGAAAATTTGATGCTAATTTGTTGAGTTTTAGGCAATTTTGGGTCAATTTTTCAGTCTTGAAACTATTAAAATTAACATTCTTGATACCTTTAACAAATTGGCGTTATTATTTTAAAAATATTTTATGATAGTGAGGATCTAGCTTAAGGCTGAGATTGCTGAAAACCTGAAACCTAAGGCAAGTCTAAACCAGAAGACTAGCTTTTATAGTTCAAAGATGGCTTAAAACTTAAAGCTAACTTATAGTTTAAGGCCAGCTTCAAGCCTAAAGCTGGTTCCACACTATCAAAATTTATCATCAAAATACTTTTTACAAATTAATAAACAAAAATTTAGTTTGTTATAAGCCTTGCTTAAAGCTAAGGGTAGGCTTTAAGCTTGAAACTAACATAAAGTTGTCTTAAAATTTAAGTCTAGCTTAAAGCCTAAATTTAACTTAAAACTTGAAGCTTGTTTTTAAACTTGAATCTGACTTAAACTTTAAGACTGGATTTTAGCCTAAAGTTGGCTTGAAACTTATGGGTGGCTTTAAACTTAAAGCTGGCCTAAAGCTTAAGGTTTAACCTAAAGCATAACGCTTCTTCATATTTAAAAAATAAATTTTGTCCAAATCTTTCAAGCTAATTTAATAATGTGGATCTACTTTAAGGCCTACTTTAGATTAAAGAACCAACATTAAACTTAAGGCCGCTTAATGGCCTCGATAGACCTGCGGTTAGCCTGGAAGACTTAGCGGCTAAAACGAGGCTTTTACTTTAGTCTGTTCGAATCGTGCTTAGCGTAAGCACCAGAACAACTTTCTAAAGAAATTCCTTTGCCAAACACAGGTCTATCGAAGCCTGGAACCTCGTTTAAGCCGCTAAGTCTTCCACGCTAAGCCCAGGTCTGACGAGGCCCTTGGGTTAAAGCTTAAATCTAGCTTAAGGCTTGAATCTAGATTAGGATTAATTATTTAATTAAAAAAAATCGACTTTGACCAAATATTTGAAGCTAATTTGATAGTATGGATCTACCATTAGATAAAACTAACAGAAATTTGACAACTTTGAAGTTTTAAAACATTCTCTACGTGTTTATTATAAATCCGATTGGATTTTTGTGAATTTTCAAGTTTTTTTTTAGTGATTTAAAGATATTTCAGTCATAATATGATGTCAAGTTTTAGAGCTTTAGACAAATCAGGATGAATTAACGATAATTTGCGAACTTTAGAAAGTTTAACAGAAGCTTTAAATGAAATTTAGATCAAATATAATTTTAGGCTTAACTGAATCTAATATCAATCAACTAATTTTTTCACTTCATCGTGAATTACTTTATAAAATCTCTTCTTCATCACTCTTCCCATCCAATCCAGAAATTTTCCCCTATAATTTCCTTAAAGCTGCAGACTCTTTAAGCCAAGGAAACATTTTGGAACGCGCAAAAGCTTTCTGGGCAATGAAACTTTTTCTCCTTGGTGGCTCCCATCTTGTGTGCCTGTAAAAGTGGGATTAACAATATTTGGGGCGAAAACCACATTTGTCAGCTTCATCAATTTTCCACCCTCTTGCGCGCCCTTTTGGGGCCCCCTAACTAAGCGCTTGAGTGGGAAATTTTTATATGCGTCGAACGCATTTCGTTGCCTTTTTTCGCACAGAAGACTCTCCCATAACATTTTCCCCGGACGAGTGGGGGTTTGGGGTGGAAATTTACGATTGTGACCCAGAGTGGGTGGCAGAAATGGGGTCGTAAAAGGCAGAAAACAACCCTCAAGTTTCGCCACCAAAACGACAAAAGTTTCATCGTTGCCATAACATATAAAATTCAGTGGGTGTTATTGCTTGAAGAAGTTTATATTTATGCTGTGGATGCTCTTCGACCTCTGACCCTCTCCCACCCAGTGGGTGGTCGGAACTTTTATAGAGTCAGCTAATTTTCTCTCAAACGTGCTTTTTCATCCCAATCTTCGAGACTCTTTTTTTCTTCTTCGTCTTCTTTTGCAATTTCTACCAGGAGAGAAAGAGCGTTCGTGACCAATTAAATTGATTCGACTTGGCCATTGAGATTTGAGGAGAGAAGAGGAAAAAAGAGAAAGAAAAACCGCTATTTTTATAGTGTTTTATTGTCTCTCGTTGGTGTTTTTGTCATCCACGAAATTCCCAATCCATAATCAATATATTCTCGCATTTTTATGCTTTTATGCTGGGGCCAATTGAGGAACATACGCAAGAGATGATGCGAGAGAGACGAACATTTTATTGATTTTATTGATTATAGTATAAATCTCTTTTTTTCGCATTCACCGAGATTGTCCTATTAATTTTTTCTCTCCCGCGATGGATTTCTTTGACCTCCTCAATTGGCGTCAATTGAGGGAAATGGTGCTCGCATTTGACCAATTTCCTACACTTACATTGCATCAAATGATTATATGGAGAAGCCATTTTCCCTTGGCGGAGGATTAAATCTCTTCTCATGTCTCTCCCTCAGTCACTTAAGACGCCTTTTTTTCTGGGCCCTCGCGAGACAAAGGAGATAAATCCATAAAAGTCAGTCTGATTTATGTGGCTTTTTGTCAGATTTTTCAACCATGGCTGCTGGCTTTTGATCACGATGACGCTGTTCTTCTTCCTCTGATTCATGCAGTCCTCCGGCCATTGCTGTGGAAAGTAGATAAGGGTCTCGAATTTCACCCTGAGAGGGGAGAGGAGGGGTGCAGAGTAATGTGAAGTATTTCTCAATCTCATATGGAAGGAGGATTCAAAATTCCTACAGAGTTGATAAAAGTGTTGATGAGAAGAAAAGGTAGGTAAGTAATGGTATGTTCTCGTGGGAAAAATGATTAAATTCACAATTAAAGGAAAGCTCTGAAACAAAGAGATTTAACATTAAAACTTTTGAGTATTTTGTTTATTTAATGCTGGATAAAGAAAAATGTATATATAGCTTTATTATTTTTGAAGAATCCAAAAAATGCAATGTTTTGAAAAATTTTGTAGAATTCTTCTTTATGAATAAAGTTATAGTTTTCATTTCGATGTTTTTGCTTATTATTTTTTATTTGATCCTGGTGAAATTCCTATACTTTTAGAAAAATAAGTGAACTTTTGTAACTTTGAAAGATTAGATTGATAAAAATTTATTATTTGTTTGTTATAAATTGTAAAACTTACAAATTTTTAACAAGAACTTTGTTATTTCGAATTTAAAAAACTTCTTAAAATATTTTACAAACATTTACCAAAAAGCTTGTCATTTTCAATTTCATATACATTTTTCTTCTTCTTCTTCTTCTTCTCACCTTTAGCTTTTTTGGCCGAACGTCATAATGCTCTCGACGAGAGCGACATTCACACAGCCTTTACAAATTTTTAAAAAATGTTACAATTTTTTTGTAAAAACGTTGTTAATTTAGAAATGACAAAAAAATTACTAAAAATTATCAAATTTTGACAAATATTTTCTTGAAACACTCATTTAAAAATCTTTTGTAATTTTCTATAGGAATGATCTCTTTTTTACAAACTTTCACCAAATATTTTTTTGAGTAGAGAAATTTAAGAGCATTTGAAAATTTTGAAGATTTAAAAGTATCTTAAACTTTGTAAAAAAAAATTGGGTAAAATTTATGAGCTTTACTACCTAATCCTTAGGAGTTCATAAAGATTTTGTCAAGAATTCAAAAACCTAACACAAGATTTTATAAGCATTTTTTTTAAATTATCAACAGCTTTTGGATCAGCTTGTTTGTCTTAATAACTTATTTATAATTTTTAAGGATAGGTAAGAGCTTTTGGATACTATTTTTGTGCTTTAGCTATTTGATTAGAGCTTCATAAAGATTATGTCAGGCTTATAAAAATGTAATAAAGCTTCTGGAGTTATTTTGAAAGTTTTCTTTTAGATATGAATACTCGTTAGATATTTCTTAGGTTAGAAATTTTAGAAGCTTTTACAGATTTCATGAAGCTTTGGGGAGGTTTCATACAAAATGTTACAATTACTTCTTTAAAGTCTTTAACTGACGTTATTTTATCAAAAACATTCTCAACTCTGTTCCAATTTGAGTGATTTAGTAATTGACTGACACTTTGTGTTATACAGAGAGAAAAAAGTCTCAAAATTGGGAATAAGAAACACGTGAAAGAATGGGAGGGCGAAGAAGCTTTTTCGTGGCAATTGATTTATTGAAGCGAGTGTCATATTTTTATTTCATTGAGAAGAGAAACGACAGAATAATTTATATATTGCGTGTGTGAAAGAAATACCCGAACTTCTCTCCATATTACTTTGATGCCAACAAATTGGCTTCAATGGAGTTTTTGGGGTGTAATTTTGGTGTTATTGGATGGCAAATAGAAATTCGAGTATTGTACAAGGGTGAAAAAATATATTTTGTTAGAAATTAGGTCTATAAAATGCGCTTTTCAAGTCCCCCGAGAGAATCAGGGAGGAGGATTTGGATATTAGACACACAGAGGGATTTGTTAGTGTTTCATGGTGCAAATGGAATTCATTGTGATGTACTTAAATAAATAAACGTCCAAAAGAGCGATGGCAATAAAGTGTCATTTGCTCTTAATAAATTTTAACGATTTTCTCACACCATTGAGAAAAAATTTCTTCTCTTTAATCAGGGCTCAAGAGAGTTGCATCAACATTCAACATTGTATATAAGTTTTGTTGTGCAACAAAAAATCCCTTAATCTTTAAACGAGATGGATAGAGGATGAAGAAGATGGCTTCGGTTGAAGAGAGAAACTCATGCAATAATTCAAGGAAAAAAATTCATCTTTTGTGCGGGAATTATTCAAAGCAGATGCGGAGGAATTTTCTTTCTTCTAAATGTTTTAAACTTACAAAGAGTATGACGCTTTTTGCCGTCAAAAGAAATTTCATCGATGACTCAAAGAGGAATTTTATCATGGTGTTTGTTTGTCTGGAAATGTGCGCCAATTTCTCAACTGTCGCATGACGATTGTGGGTGGGTAAAACTTTTCATAGAATTTTTCCCCAATTTCTCAATCACCTGATAAAATTTGCCCTATTTTGCGCTTTTGCCCCTTCACAGAGAGTCTTTTTTGTGTCTTTTATTAAATATGCGTTAGAACATTGTTTCGTTGTGGATCTTTGGCTTTGCACATTTCTTGTGTAAATAATTGCGTTGATTTTCTGCTCAAATATATAAAATTCACTTGCAAGTGCGAAGCGTATGCTAGATTTAGTTTTCTTGTTTTCATTCTTGAAATATGTAAGCCAAGAAACAATATTTTAGGGTCTTTCATAAAACATAAAAGGAAAATGCAGTGAATCGAGTAATTCTCTAATACAATCATTTTTTTAAATCCGGTCGATTTAGGGGAGAGAGGGGTAAAGAGCTTTTGGAAAAAGTCAGGAACTTTCAAGGAAATTCATAAACTTTTAAAAACATTAAGCATGATTATCAGAAAGCTTTCTAAAATTCCTGTGAAACTTACGAGCATTTAAAAAAATCTGGAGAATTTGTAAAGCTTTCGAATAATTTCTTAAGCTTTTGAAAATTCTGGGAAGCTTTTGCAGATTATCTTAAAGATTTCATAAACAGATTTAGAAATCCCTCTAAGAAATCTCTAGAAAACTTTTTTAAGTAGTTCTGGAAAGCTTATTTAGAAAGCTTCAGAAAGCTTTCTTAGACATCTATCCAAAACTTTCGAAAGCTCTAGGAAGCTTTCTTACTAATTGTAATGAATATTTTTGAAAATTTTCAAAACTTTAACTCAACTTGTAAGCTTTTCAGTTTATTTTCAACTTCTTGAATTAAGCTTTCGTAAAAAGCTCTGGAAAGCTTTCTTACAAAGATATGCAAAACTTTCTTAGAAAGCTTTGGAAGGCAGAGAAAATAAAATTGATAGGATGAAAGCTCTTTTGAAAGTTTTCAAATTAAAATTTGGGGAGCTTTTCTAAAAAAGTAAAAGTGCTGGGAGAAAAATAAATTTTATAATAATAATTTACTTATTTTGATTTGAAAAGTTTTCTCAAATTTTAAAGTTAATAAAAGAACTCTTTAATTGAAAATTTTTATACCCATTTCGCGAAAGCCTCCCCCTTGGCATGGATTGACATTTAGAAAACATTGTTGTTGAAGTTGCAAAATAGTATAAACTTTATATCGCCCATATTCACATCATAAATTTACAAAGTTTAAAGCTTTCGATTCGTGTCCGGTAAATTTTTCATTTTCCTCCCCTTTCTCACTGCTGGGTGCACTTTTCGCGTTTGCGCCCTTTGCGAGGGGTGGATTCTTGAATAAGTGAGTTTGGCCTGGATTGTATCGATTTTGCCCCTGTGAAATTGGCCAATAAGAATTCACGCGTCTTGTACGCTTGAACAGGGAAGCCTCCCACGTCATTAATGTGTTAATACGCAATGAGGAGAAATGACTGAGGATATAAATTGATATTGTGGCTCACAAAAGGTGTTGATATTGTTGGTTGAAATATGAGAAGAAATTACAAACATTTAATTTAATTATTGACTTTCACTCTCGAGGGTGGAAATTGCTGGCGGGGGTGAAAGTAGAATACTTTCACTCACCCTTTAATCGTCGTCAAATAATAATTTCTATTTTGATGTGCGCTGAAAGTGAAAATTATTAACCATTATGTTTGAGATCGTGAGAAAATTCTCTGATGATTTTAGCCATCAAAGCTATATATAATACGCCAAATTCCTTCGCGTTGTCACTGAGCTTCTTTCATTGGGACTTTTTATTATTATTTTACTTTTTTTTCGTGAAGTGTGCCAAGTAGTTTAATGACTTCTTCTCCTACAATTTTAACCACTATTTACAAGTCATTTGGGCTTATTGTGGAATCACCGGGCGAAAAGAAGATGGAAAACGACCCAGAGAGTTGTTTAAAATCCATCTGAAGAGTATGAGGAGCATTTTATGCCGCCACCGTGCCTCAAGTGTTCATAAATTGGCACCCAATATTGTTATAATAATTAATTATGATGTGATAATTTGTTTATTGCTCCTCTTTTACCCAACATTCCATGAGGCTGCCTTCGCCATGAAATGGGAAAATGTTTTTTCGGGTGTTAAAAGCAATTTAGTTTTATTTATCGTTTATTTGTTTTAACTCTTGCACTCTTCTCGCCATTCATTCTTATTTATCCTTCACACATTCATCTATTTCTCCCAGTTAAATATTTGATTCTATTGTTTATCCATTTGTATTTATCAAATATCTTTGGATGTGTTTTTTTTTTCTCTCGTTCCGCTAAAAATGCTTAGAATTAAATTTCACGAAATCATTTTGAAAGCTTTCAAAGCTCCCTCGCAAGGGGGTGGGCCAAGCTTCCTCGGTGGAAACTCCTTATAGAACCAAAGGGAAAGCTCAAATGCAATTTTCCGTGAGTCAGAGCGAGAGAGGAGCTGCTCAGTCAGAGTCTTGTTGGCGGCCAAGGTGACTGGGCTTGATGACTTGGTGGCGAAACCGGGCGCAGTTGGTTGGAAGTGCTGGTCGTGAAAAGTCGCTTCATCTGACTCCGCGGAGAATCTCCCAAACAGAAAAAAAGCTATAGAAGAAAAATCCACAGTGGGAGGAAATCCGCACAAGACAACCGAATAAATCATAATAAGCTAAAATAAAAAATTATTACCGTGCGAGGAAAATTGTTATCACAGGCGAAAGTTATTATCATCGTTTAGTTTTTAAAATACAATAACCCTACGAGACGTGTAATGAAATATGGTGAAGAAATTGTTCATAAAATATTAATTGGTTGTTTATCGTGGCATCAACACTGTATTCATAGTACAATCACTTTTTATTCGCATCTCATTCAGTGACAATTTTATCGAGAGAGAGACAATTTTTATGCACAAAAGACCGTCTGCGAGGTGTTTGTGAGATGAACTTGTGAACTTTTAGTGCAGATTTCGGGGCCAGTTTATTTCCTTTCTGTGACGGACACTGTGAATTTTCTCCGATGAAAAACAACGATTTGATGCACAAGATCGACGGAATTAAGCAAGGTAAGAGAGTTTTAATTGGCAGGTTGTTTATAAAAGACATAAAAATTTATTGTGTGGGAATAATATTATACAAATATATTTTTTTAATTACATTCAAGTGATTTAATGCAATTGGAATAATTATTTTGCGGATCCCTTTAAAGATTCGCTGACAATAAAAATATACATTGAAACAATACTTTGTTACTAATAATTGGCTGATTTGATTTATTGAACGAGAGTTTATTGGAAACCTGTGTTCCAATCATTGCGAATTGGTTTCAAAAAGATTGTTTTCTGAAAAAATGTATTTTTTATGCCCTGAAACTTTTCTTACATGACCTAATTTTTTTAGAATTGAAGGTTTTTTAAAAATTTTAATTTTAAATAACTTTCTGAATGCCTTACAATTAGTTTTGATATAAAAAATTGAAGACTTTTCTATTTTTTTTAAACTAGGGTGGAGTCTTAACTCAATGAATGTCTGAACTTAGTGAATGATTCAATGAAAAGTCCGAATTCTGGAGTTCATTCATTTCAGATGACTTACATATTTCATATTAGTGCTTTAAATAGTGAAATTGCGGTTCTTCAAAGCTCAAGAACTCAAGAATTAGGACTTTTCATTTAACCGTTCCCTAGGCGGAGATCTTCCTTGAGTCAAGAATCCACCTTATTAAAAAATAAAACAAACTATATATAATACAACTATAAAACAATTATAAAATTCTTTTAATAAAAAACTATTCTATTTTTTTAACTATTTCTAAAACAAGATTTTTGTGTTTAAGTATTGGGGATAAAAAGTTTAAAATGACGCCATTCAAACATAGTATAAAAGCTTGATATACTTTCATATATAGGAGAGAGCGGGGCAGTTCGATAAGGGGCACTTTCAAACACTTAATAAATCTTGAACATAAGGCAAGATACATGACTATATTTTTTGTAATTATGTATAAAGAAATTAAAACTACCGAATAAAAATACTAATATTTTGAGAAAAATGCCAAAAAATCGCAACTAAAAATATTAAAGAAACAATAATTTCAGTGAACATGCATATTATATAGATATTTAAATAAATAGTATTATAGTTTGATCTCATTTGCTTGAATAATGTGACGAAAAACAGCCGTGTTTGAAAGTACCCCACATGTGGGGTGCTTTAATTAAAACTACTATCAACGCGCGGAAAATTTTATTTTCATGGAACTATTATAGTTAAGCAGTTTTTTAAAGCCTATACCCAAATGGTGGCTCATAAGCTATACTCCAGGGCTGTTTAATATCTTTCCGCAAAACTATCTTTAACAAAAACCTTGCAAAAACCTAAAATTGCTGTTTTCTGCCCCACTCTCCTCTAGTTCAATTGATTTTTGTGTTTTTTTTCACTTTTGGGGGAAGGTAAGAGTAAGGGTATAGCGTCCCTGGATTGCGACCCATAAGATCTTTATTCAGATCCCTCGTTTCAGCTTTAACTAGCTGGGGATCCCCAGGCTCTTGGTGAACCTCTAACAATCATTCAGGCTTCCAATAAACCTATAACAATTAAACTAGTAGTCCGTTAAAATTCCTAGTCAAGCATAAAGCAAAATTACTTTTTTTTTTTGAAACCTAAAATTTTTGGTTTAGAAAAAAGTTCTTTCATGATTTAAATAAATTTTATGCAAATTAAGAACTTTGGGCTGGAAAATTACTAGTTAATTCAAAAATTCTCTCTTTAGTTTCTCAAAATTAATCCTTTATGAGTTTGTGTTGGAGAATTGCATATAGAATTTGATTGTTGATGTTCCCTATATTAAAATCAAAATAAAATCCTTTAAATTTAACAAGAAATTTAGGCATTTTTGTTAAATTGATAAGAAATACCAAAGCCTTATCGTTTCTATAAGTTGAATTTTGAAAATTCTTGTTCTTGGATTTAAATATAGTTTTCCAGAGACAACTATATATCTAACTCGCTGGTTACAAAAAAATATTTAACGATGGGAAAGTTTCCGAAAAAATCTCTAAAGGTCGAAGGGATATTTTTTCATAATAAATTCACATAAACTGCTCAAACTGATTTCAAAGTGTGAGAAAATTCTCCATTGAGAGGAAGCAAAGTAGTGGCACTTTACAATGAACGTGGTAACTCTGGAAGAACAATAAAAGTTAAACCATCTTTGAGACACTTGCCGTTTCCCTCACGGTCATGATCGCATTTTATGACGTCTTGTATGCACTTGAGAGTGAAATGCATCACGATTCGTCACAAATTCCACAACAAACACTCAAATGCCTCAAATGTATAAGATCATATGCCAAATGGCCCCCCCCCCACAGAATACACCTGAACATTACTGAGGCCAAAAAAAAATCCAATAAACCTCTCTCATGAGTGAGAAAAAAAGAATACATGCCACGCGAGCAAATTACATCGATGGGCCAAATTAAAATGCTGTAAATTATTTCGTGTTAATAAATTTTTATGATAGACAATTCGAGACTCGCACTATTTGTTTTTTTCTCGAGAGACAATAAAAATTTTTATGTCCTGCACTTTACATCCTCGTCTCTCCTGTGTCACTCTCACCAGACACTGACCTCCCGTACTGCAATTAGCAATCATTCATATTGACTTTCAGCGTCAATTTAACATGGTGGATTATTTGGGATTGACTGTGAAATTATTCCAATGGCTATGGGGAAAGTTATCATGATGATTTTGGGGAGGGGAGAAGAAAATTCACAGTAGGGGACTCAAAGTTTCCGCCCACATCGTGATGGCTTCATACAGTGAGGCGGGGTTACTTTCCTATTGGACTGAAGGTGCTATAAAAATTTAAATAGGTTATTTTACTATAAATATGAGTCTTTGGTGTTTAACTGACAACCGTTAGGTTCAAAAATTGAGGGTTAAATTTTGTAATTATTTAGATTTTGTCACTTTAAACATCTTAAATTAAAACATTAACATTTTCCTTTAGTATATAATTTTCCTAATAAGAAGATTATGGTTGATTTTTGTCTGTGCTAAATTCACCTCTAACCAAGACACCTACCATAAGTGGTGAAGTTGAATACACCAGATACATAATCGCTTCTATCTGAGGGGAATACGTGGTGAATTTCCCTCTCCAACTCATATCTATGTACATAAAACTTGGAGGGGAAAACTCAGTCAGAATGTTGAGTTTGTGGGGAAAGTGTTTTGTGGGTGGAGCTTCCAAAGTTATGGCTGCCAAACTAACACCAACGAACGCCATGGGAAATGTTTCTCTCTCTCAGGAGAAATCCCGGGACTTGAGCGTGCGCCTTCGGTGGAAGTTGATCGGAAAGTCGCGTCCCGGATCGGATCGATAGAGCCAACCATTATGGATGCGGGTTCAATTCCCTTATCTCTGCTTATTTTCCCATCTTCCGGTCTGGGTGTGAGGCCACCAATATATACCATTTAGGTAATTACCATGAGAAAGATAAATCTCAATTTAAATCTGCCATTTGTAACCAATATTTGATGGTCCGTATAACTTTTTTTTGCCGGGAAAACAGAAAAAAAGTCTGAGAAAACTATGTGAATTACGCGACGGCGGTAGAGAAAAAACCACAATGCTCCAATAAAATTAATTAAATAATAATTATTACTAATTTATGCCCGAAGACCGCACGATGAGATGGTGAAACACATTGTAAAGCAATTAAATTAATTAGCAATTATAAAAGTGCAATTATACGCTTTGAATTTCAAACGCCAGTAAAAAGAAGAAGAAAAAAAGAGGCAAAATGCGGCGGCATTACACGGAAATCGTTCAGATGGGAGGATGATTGTGGAATCATCAAAATGATTTTTATATCAACAAGACATGGAGACATGCAAAGAGAAGTAATTTATGGTCATATGCGTGTGCTAAAATGTTCGAATTAAACTAATTGAAAAAACATGCAAACGCCTCAAATCAACACTTTAGTGCACATAAATTTTTGCATGAGCTTTTTTCTCCCCCCAAAAGCCGAAGAAAAGGCTTTTTTTCGGGTGGAAAAATTGAATAGCTGCCAGGATATTAACACAAACGTCGTAAAGAGAGAAAGCGAAAAGGGGTTAAATGAAAATGTTTGTTGTATATGAAAATAATTTTCCATTGTGTATGTCAATAAATAGACGAATGTATCACGCGAAATTTCACTTTATCGCCTTTCATTGCAACCCTTCATTTGGCTTTCATGCCGACGCTTTTGATACTAATACTTTTTTTCCATGAGAGCTTTTCTCTGTCCCGCTTTGGGGGGAAATTATTTTTCTTTTTTTTTGGTAAAATGGATTCGACAGCGAGAAATATACAGCTTGTGAAATAAAAAAAATACATTTCGAAGAATGAGAAAATGTAATTGAAAATCAACTCACGCTCCAAATGGACGTAAAAATGGGCACAAGAGATGGAGCGCAGGGAGTGAAAAAAAGGAGGGTGAGCAGTAAAAAGGGAAGGAAGAAAAAAAAAACAATTAAATTGGGAGCCCCTTTTATAATTCCAATTATACTGAAATTTAATTAAAGCTCTAGATTTTTTTCTTATCTGTCGTTTTCTTGCCGTCTTCGCTTTTTAGAGCCAGAGTTCGTAGAGACGTTCAAGGGAGAGGTTTTTTAATCGGTGGTGTACGTATCTCATTTGAATGGATAATTTGTTTTACTTTAGACAAAATAACTAATACTTTAATGCTAAAATAAAATGATGTAAAATATTCCAGTTGTTTTTTTTTAACATAATAAGATCGAATTTATGAACGCACTAATCAACTGATTAGATTTGAATTTATTAATCATCCGTTGGAGGAGAAAATAAACGTTTAAATTTTTCGATTTTTTCATTATTTTCGTTTTACGCGATAAAACGCTTTCTAATGATTTAAAATTCGTTCAAGTGCAATTACTCGGCGTTAAAACACTTTTTAATCGTTTAAAACGCTTTCAACGGTTTAAAATTTGTTTA
Source organism: Phlebotomus perniciosus (assembly GCA_918844115.2). Lineage (NCBI taxonomy): Eukaryota > Metazoa > Arthropoda > Insecta > Diptera > Psychodidae > Phlebotomus > Phlebotomus perniciosus. The sequence goes on along the minus strand of CAKKOB020001101.1, from coordinate 9,568 downwards.
AACACAATTTAAACGCCGTTAAATCGCTTTCTAACAGTTTAAAATTCTTTTTAACGCAATTGAACGCCGCTAAAACGCATTCTAATCGTTTAAAATGCTTTTAACGGTTTATAATTTGTTTAAACTTAGTTAAACGCCGTTAAAACGCTTTCTGACTGTTTAAAACGCTTTTAACGCAATTGAACGTCGTTAAAACGCTTCCTAACCGTTTAAAACGCTTTTAACGCAATTAAACGCCGTTAAAACGCAGTTAAACGCCGGTAAAACGCTTTCTGACAATTGCAAATTTTGCTTACCTCCTTAATATATCCCTTACACATCGTGAACATGTTAAGCTTACGTAAGCTTTACAAATAAGCAAAAACGGCAACTAACCAGATCTTCTTTTCCTACACAAAAAATTTTTGGTATTAAAAAAAAAGAGAAAGAATCCAATGATTGTTCCACCTTGCAAGTTCCATCGAGTGTTTCGAGCTAAGAAATTTGCATGAAGACCGACATGAAGACGGCTCTCTCCCTTTTTTTTCCTCCAACTCTTAAGATATTGTGAGTAATTATTGGGAAGAAAAAGATACGCAATGGTTGGAATTTACATAAAATACCTTTTAAGACTGAAAGTGCAGTGTCTCACGCAGAGCGTGGTCTGGGGATGACATCCTAATGGTCAAGGTTTCTGATCCTTGAGTTCATATTCAAGGTGTTTCTACTCATAACCCCTTTTTTGTGCTCATCCAGCAGTCACAGGAAATTCCGACGGATGCTTTTTTTGTCCTCATCTTGGTTGCTCCAATAAGACGACACACGAGAGACGGGATTATGTAAAATTCTCACCCAAGAGTTATATGAGCAAACTTGACCTCGTTGAGGTGGAAGAGCAAAAAAAGCTTCGAAGAAGAGTTTCACTCTTCTTCAGATCAGGGAATTTTGAGAAAATTCTCTGAGGAGCCTTCAAGGAGTTCCTTTCAGTTTCGTTTGAATTCTTAAACAGTCAAGACAGTTTTAGTGAAAATAATTTAAATTATGGATAAAAGAGACCCGTTTCTTCGTTGTTTAACGTTCAAAAAGGTATTTCATATAAGACTATATTTTATATATGATCTAAATTGGACACCCCTTGGTGTCATATACTTGCACTCAATTAACTGGGTGTTGGCCAAAATGCCTGGGCCTTTGCATGAGAAATTTCACAAAAAGAGACGAAACTGTGTGATTTTGCCAAATTAATATCCACACTTTCACGATCGACCGTTATATCCGAAATTTCTTCACGGGAAACTCTCTTGCCAAAAGATCACGCAATGAAATACGAGGAGAATGTGATGAGACACAAATAAGGGGGTAAATGCATTGAGACTTTGAATTATTGCAATTGCAATTTTTCGTCAAGGAATACTCTCAACAATAAAGGCGTATTATTTGCCGTTCGAGACAAAGCCGCAGTTGGAAAAATATATAGTGATATGGGTATAGAAAAGGGAGACTATAAATCATTTTTGGCGCAATTTCATCTTCAATATAGGGGATGAGAAAATACCAAGATGTTTGATAAGGATGAAAAATGGTGAAAAATGTTTCAATATTTTATAGTCATGAAATATGGTGGACAATGTAGGGAGATGTTTGAGGGAAATAGCAAAGAATTTAGCGTGAAGTTAGGGCTGTTAAGCAGAAAAAAAATATCGGAAATTATATACAGAAAATAAATTAATACATATTTTTCCTTAAATATTAGGCAAAATAAAGCAGAGACTTCATTTTTAAACTGCTTTAAGATATTAAATCCTCTATAGCGACTTTTATTTTCCTTGTGTGAAAACTCACAAATTTTCCACCAGTTCATCCACTATTTTAATCCTTGTCGTAAAATCCTACCAACTCTCTTAAGACCATATAGAAAATCCCGGGGGCAATTGAGCGAAGGATAGAACCGTTGACGAACAAATCTAATTAAGTTAATTCCCGGAAGTACGCAAGACACCGAAATTGCATTTTAGGGATGTGAGAAGATGCCTTCCAAGACAAGATAAAGTTAAATGAAATGCAATTAGTTGGGTTACCAAGCGCCATGCTGGAAACTTTTCCTCGTCAACCCTCGCTGTTTCATTATTCGCCAGGCGGGGGAGGGATGTTTTATTGCGGGGCCAAAAGTGCTTCTATATGCCAGGGGCTTCTGTGTAACGCATACATTTATCATTTGCCGTCGGGGGTTGAAGCGGAGAGATAGACTTTTATTGCCATTTCCATGGGGGGGTGGCCTGAAAGCTTTTCCTCGGGGGGAGCAACGCGTCCTTTTTGCTACCCTCGTCAATTGAGATGTGAGTTTGAGAAACTTTTCGGGTGGAAACAGCACAAAATTTCCCTTTTAAGTCTCGCATTTTCCCCCCGAGAGAGAAAACTCTATTTTTGGGGGGCGAATGGTTGTAGGATATTGCACGACTGTATGTGATTTATGGGGGATTTTCATGCCAAACAATTTCTACGGATTTTCCATCTCACACCCATTTAATCCCACACGAGGGAAAATCCCTCCATTTTGGGTGGGTGGAAATTCTAGTTTTTATGGGGCGGAAAAGATACTTTTAGGAGCGTTCGAAAACCCACACAGAATTTCTGTCATGATGTTTCAAAGAGAGAGAGTTTTCAATCCCTTGAAGGAATACAGTGGAGACGCCTGGTGTGTGATATGTATAACATTAGGAAAACTCCTAGCAGAATCTGCGTCAATGAACTTTTTTCTCAACAAAATCAAAGAGACGGGGAGGTAAAGAAAAATCCAATTGCAATAAAACATTCCGTTATAAGGATGACAGAAAGAATAAAATACGGACATCAAATTACATATTATACAAAAATATGCAAATTTTGCGAGAGCTGGAGGGCTTTCTGCAAAAAACCGGGGCGGGAAAGTGGGGGTGACTTTGCCGGTGTTGCCGAGGGGGTTGAGAAGCTGAAGAGGAGAAAAATACGATCGTCATAAAAAGGCGCCAGAGATGGAAAACGAAATTTTTATAGTAATCTTTTTGTGTTTGTGCTGGAGGAAAAGCTTAAATAAATCCATGGCACGGAAAAAGTTCATCTATATTCAAAAAGCACTTTCGCACAGAAATGAATTACATTTGCGTTGCGGGGAGTTGGGGGGAAATGATGTTGGAGCTTTTACGATGCCCTGGTGGGGGTGGGTGATGCGAATTGAAGTGTGACAATTTTAATAAGATATGAATATACGAGGATCTGCTGGATTTTTCATCAGCCACATCGCATTATTTGAAAATTTGAATATTTTAATTAAAATTCCACGCTGTGCTCAATTATCTTGTGAGTTCTCTCTTGAGAAATCATTTCTTTTAGGGGCCACTCGCGTCTCTCCCGATTGTACGATAAGAATTTTTTGGACAAATAGCTCATGGGAAATAAATTTATATAATGAGATTCAGAAATTTGTTCCACCATCTCGTATTCTTCACATGATTTACAGCTCTTTTGGGTTGGAAGAGAGGAGAGAAACATTATGAGATGTGGATTGTTTCATCAATTAGAAGAAGAGAGGCGAGATTGCCAAGATTTTTTGGAGATATACAAGTATTTTGAATTTAAGATGAATTAACAAGAAATTTATAATAAGATTTTCAATAAGACTTTGAAGAAAGAATTAATTAGAGTTTTAACTGAATTTAAATGAAATTTTTTATTGAAATTTAAATAAGAATTTTAACGCAAAATCTTTCAAAGTCTAATGAAAACAAGGGGGAGATATTATGGTGAGAAGTAATGTACTCTTGAATGAAAGTTCGCAAACGTTTTTGGAAGTGGAAGTGCAGATAAATATTATATATAATATGCCTACATATAATTTTTTTTTAACTCTAAGAACTCTAAGAACATTTCACGAGCTTCCATAAGTTTTTGAGAGCTTTTACAGACAGATAATTCCTTAAGCTTCCATATAATGTGTTAGGATATAGAAAATAAACTTATTGCGTTCAAAGCTGCCCTTTAAAGCTAATTTAAGCTTCACTTAAAATCTCCTTTAAGCTTTCATTCAAAGCTCTCTTAAGTTCTCATTCAGAGCTTTTTCTAATTTTTCCTTTAAAACTCTCTTAAGCTTTCCTTTAAAATTCCTTTAAACTTCCCTTCAAAGCGCTTTCAAGTTTCTTAAGAAAACTCATTAAAGCTACTCTTCAAAGCTCTCTTAAGCTTTCATTCGAAGTTTCTAACCCTTTCCTTTAAAGCTCTTTAAAATCAATCTTTAAAGCTTTTTCAAATCTCTTTTAAGCTTCCTTTTAAAACTTTCTCAAGCTTTTCTTTAAAGTTCTGCAAAACTTCTTAGAAAGCTCCTTAAAGCTTTTTGCAACACAGGTGCCGGAATTATTGAAAATCTTAAAATTATAATATAAGACAATCCCACAGTCATTCCTTTGTCTATCGTTGAATCACCTTGAGCATAGATCCGCCTCTTATTTCATGCATTAATTCGCTGTTCCTCTTGACAAAGATGGAAGAAAATGAAAGATGGTGTGGATGAAATGCGTGGAAAACGAGAGAAGATTACGAAAACAGCCCTATTGGCTGCTGAAATGATGCAAGTTGTAAAATGAGATTGAAAAATTCATGTCTTATCGCAGAGACAATTACAATTTTATGGTGTTGTTGTCGCTGTACAATAAAAATTCATATTCACATGGGGCCGACGATACCAGATATCTGGTCATGCGTTAAAATTATGCCTATTTTCTGACATTTTTTTTGCACAATTCCACCCTCTCAAAACCCTCGAGATATTTCTCTGTTTTTCTTGAAGAAAATAAAACAATAAAAGGGAATTTATATCGTTTTATTTTTCTTATATTTTTCCCGGCAACGCGCGGCTAAAAGTCAGTAACAAACGGATTTCTTTTAACTGAAAGGAAATTCATGAAGAAAAAAGAAGATTTATTCCTTAGGCTATGGATGTACCGACGAAGTCACTTCCAGTTTGTAATAGCGTAAGAACAATTTGCGCAAATACATTTAATGACAAACATGACATATTCATAATTCATTCGCTTCATCTCAATCTATCTTGCATTTTTCCTACGATATTTTTTTTTCTTAATGGAATAACAACCTTTAGGAAAATGTCACCCTATTTCGTCCGCCAGTGTTCACCTTTTTTTCCTGCCCGAAAAAAGGGCATAATTTAATGTTGCCGCGAGAATATAATTTGAATATTTGAAATGGCTTTAATGGAAGTTTTTCCCCTCGAATACCATTTTGCCCAAAAGCAAAAAGATAAAGAGCACAAGAAAATATTCCGCGGATAATATTTTATGTAACAAATGCCAAGGTAAATTTTATATTATTTTCCTAATTAGACCGCCTTTTTTTCTGTGCGAGGGGAGGTAACAACGAAAAACTCCTAAGAGATTTTAATCAGACACTCCATTTCTTTTGGGGAATTCTCAATGTGCATGATAGAAGGTAATTATTTCCAGAGTTGCCAGAAAGTTCCTCCCTGGCAACGTATTCTCAAAAAAAAATGTTCGAGTCTCACGTACATGATATTCTAAGTGGATAGAGACTGTCAAGCTATTGACTTCTTAATTAGACTATTTGGAAGCGGAGAGATAGAGGAGGGAGCTTAATAAAAGAAGATTTATTTCCATAGACTCCAACGAATCATTCACACAACTTTTAATGGTGATTACGAAGTTGTTTGTGAACGTCTTGAAAATGATATTGATTTCTGGGTAACATCTCTTCGATATCTTCTCAAATTTCAAGCTGGGTAGAAGTTTTCCTTTAGGAGATAAAAAGCTTCAAATGTCTTATGTAAATTTTCTGTTATTTTGTCGTGTTATTTTGAGTGAGTTTAAAAGCTCTCTCGAAGACGCGAAAAAGTAGGTTCAAACATTTCAGTTGGGTTGCCCCACAGAAGATGTTGGGGAAGAAAAAAGAAAATATTTAACATCATAATTAAGTTGAGTGTTATGAAAGTAACATCCTTGCCAGCGTCTTTTATGATTTTCTCTCGTGGCATGCGGAGATGTGAAAAAAATTTTAGTACAATAAATAACCAATAAAATTAACATTGTATTGGATTTATGTGGTTGTTCTCGAGAGTCTGTAAAATAAATTGCACACAATAAAATAATTTATGTTATAGGGCATGAGACTAATTAATTGAATGCATTTATATAGCGCGTATTACACACATTATTTTGTGCCAATTGATTCATCCCTCTCTCTCTCTCGGAAAAACTTTTTTTATTCACCAAATTGACGTGATTTTGTGCCTCTTCGTGTGCTCATTTTCAGCACGATGACGCCATACTGTTCGTGATAAGCCGTGATAAGGGAGCCTCATTTTTTTCTATCTTTCTCTCTCGGATGGCAAACAAACCCACAAGAAAAACTTTTATGAGTCTCCTTTTGCGATGTTTTATTTCTTTTGCAAGGGAGAAAAAAAATTGCAAAAGGAAAAAAATCGTGACAATGGTAAATTAAAGGCAAAACCGCGGGCACAATACATTTTCGTGACTTCGATAAAAAGAAAAATCCACGAGGAAAAAAAAGGTAAAAGAACAAGAACGTCAATATTTGCTTCGTGCAAACACAGAACCACAAATTGAGGTGAAGAAATATACGGATTGTGATAAGGGAGTTGGTTTTTCTTGGTGCTCCACATCGTTAAAAATTATTTCACCTGCTTCTGCGAGACACAAGAAAAGTTTTTAAACAATAATGTGACACAGAAATAAATTTCTTTGCTCATCTCTGCTTCGGTTTTTTGCCTTCATTCAAACAAAAAATCCCATAGCAGGTGTTCATTGTTAGAACTTTTCTTGTCCCGAGAATCGTGCCACGAAACAACTTTTCCTCATAGTTGACAGTATATTTATAAGTCATATTCTCAACTTCCAGAATGACTGGAGAAAAATGGGAAAACTTTTAACTGTGCCCTGAACAAATATGACCAAAAAGTATTTATTGGCTAGCAATAAAATATTTAATGAAGTTTTATTTAAGCATCGATATAGACACATCGTAACATGCTCATCAATGTCTTGTCTTCAAATCACTCTCAAGTCATTACATAAGAGTTGAAGAGTTTTGCCTTATGGCCACCTCTTAAATTCATATTTAACGATTATGGCCAATAATTTGATGACACACTATTAAGAAATTAGTAATACTGACAAGGAGGAACTCAGGTGACCCCTGAGATCTTTCTCCGCTCAATTACTAAGCCTCTGGCTGGGTGTTTCCACTGATTCAAAGATCTGTTTGCTGACGTTAGAGAGAGGCTTAAAATATATTCTTCATTAATTGAAAAATTGTCTTGTCTTAAGACGTTAGGTTTCATGTAATTCAGCTGAAATTTATTTATGACAAGGGGAAGATATTATAGTCAGAAGTGGTGTACACTTGAATGGGAGTGCGCAGCGCAAGCGTTTTCAGAAGTGGAAGTGCTGATATATATGAATTGTTTTAAAAGATGGCATTTTTCTCCATTATCACACAAACTGCTTGAAAGGTATTTCCTCTGCATACGCGAAGATCATTTGTCCGATGATCGATGGCGGAAGGTGAGAAATTCCTCATCAAGTGTGAGAGTGAAGGAGAGACAGGAAGAGGAAGAAGGGTTAAATTTGCAATTTGCTATGCTAGTGATCCAGCATGATTGAATTTTCTATTTGTGCTTGTAAAGATAAATCATTTACCACTTTGAGTAAAAGCCTCGCAGCGGAAGTTTCATCGCGTGAAAAGAACTGTGTTGGAATTTCTGACTCTCCGCCAAAAATGTTCTCATGGCTTGTGAGACACTGATAAGGTATGCTAAAGTCCACCGAAGTATAATTTATTTGCGAATAATAAAAAAGATAATGTGAATTTGTGCAGGAGAAGAAGGCAGATCCTTCTTTAAGTTTTGTGTATATCCAATAAAATGCGTAAAATATGTGAATCTGGACGTGACAACATTGGTATAAAATTAACCCACGTGAAATTAATCCACGAAATTTCTTCTCCTTTAAATTTATCGTCTGTCGCGCTGTCACATTTTTCACTTATTTTATTTTCCAATTTCCATTTAAAGTGCACGTGAGGTTATTTTACTTTGGATTCTTTCTCTTTGACATTCTTCCGACACAGTTTGAAGCTTATATGTAGCAGATATAGAAGCTTTCGTCTGTCGAAAAGCTCTTATGGAAAATTTTGCATTAAGAATCTTAAGAATAATTATAGATGGACAAGAAAAATACTAAAGCATAATTCTTAATTATGTTATTCTTCTCCCAAAAGGCAATCAGTTGACTTTCAATATTTATGAAGTGGTATATTCTATGATTAGTGAGGAGAGTTCATAAAGGAAAAAAAATCAAATGGAGACATCAATGTTTAATAAAAATGATCGTTAAATTTTTATGTTTGTTAACAGTATTATGTACCCGGCGTTTACACATAAATGCGTACAAATAGCGCTGAAAGTCTCTCTTTCTCTCTCTCTTCTGTCTTTAACTTTTGCTCCCTCTTCCCGAATTCGAAAAATACAGCGGAAAATGATTCACGGGAGGTAATTAATATTCCTCCTGACCAAAAGCAATTCAGAGACATATTCCCTAAAAAGTGCTCGCCATAAGTAAACAAGGAGTTCACCACAAAAGTGGGCTCTAAAATTAAAGATCAAGTGAGTTTCATGTTTGAAATGGAGCGCAAGATCAAAAGACATGCCATAGGAGTTTTGAATTTCATTTTTGGGATGATGGAGAGAGAGAGTATGAAGGAATATTTTCGTCATGGGAAGTGGTTTCATTAAGTGCCCGCCAAAGATGAACATCTCCATGCCCTCCTCCTCATCTTCTGAGCTTAGAACACGATCGACATTTTCCAATTATTTATGCAAAAATGTCAACTTAGAGCAACATCAAAGTTGCGGAGAAGATCCTCGCCCAATGGCGTATTGGATTTAACCGTTCCAATCTGATTTTTATGTTGCTCCGTGGCATGCATAAATGAATTTCTAATGAACGTAAAAATGGGTGCTTTTATTTGAAACGAAGACGAAAAAAAAAGAGTCCGATACACGCGAGTTGGAAATAAGATTGATGTCATAAAATGGTGGAAAATAAATTTTTGCTATAAAATTGAAGAGGAAAAAATGTGATATATCAATCTTCTCTAATTCCCTTTTTTTTTGGCCTCGGCGTAGCAAAACTATTTGTTGATGTTCTTGTGGCATCTTTCCAATCAATTTTCACGCCATTTTAATACATCTGCGGAAAAAGAAACTATACTGTGACTGTTGGATATTCTCAACAGCAATGGATCGCATTGGATGGAGCTGCAGAGCTTCTAGATAAGAGATACAAAGCTTAAAATAAGAAACTGTTAGTTTCAAGGGGAAGATATTATGATCAGAAAGACGTACACTACTTCCAGCACTTCCACATTTTTTTTTTTTTTAAATTCCAAAACTCCAATTCGAAAGCTTTGATGAACATTCAGCTTATCAATCTTCAATACAACCTTTTAAAACTTTTTACGAGAGATTTCCAAAGAAAGCTAGAGATTTCTAAGTACGATTTATATG
>CAKKOB020001100.1:15129-27749 GCA_918844115.2 Phlebotomus perniciosus | reverse complement strand
TGAGATAAAATGTAGTTTTAAACAATTTTCCCGACAGTTTGAGCTCTAACGGATAGAATTATGTCTATAAATATAGAAATAAAAAAATGTGGCATTCAACGATCCTCTGCGCTGCTGGATCATCGCCGAGAGCCACCGGAAGGGCTTCCCGGACAAAAAATTGTGAAACAGAAAAATATGGCGTCGCTCCTCCAGCGCCACCACGCGCTCGAGCGGAGGGGAGACGCACTAAGAGCGGAAAGAACATAAAAAAAAGATAAATATTTTGAGATGAAAGAGAAAAAAAAATACAGAAAATAATCCATGATTAGCTGTAATAATGGTAATTATTAGATAATTCTAATTGTGGAAGGATAATGAATATTTAAAAAGAGAAAAGAGAAAAAAAATTACTGTACTGCCAATACATTGTCGTAAATAATTGTAAAGGTGAGAAGAAAAAAACAACAACAATAGGAGAGAAGGCTAATTTTCACGATATATAAATATAAAATAGAAATCTTCATCCCCTAATTTTATATTAAATAAGTGAGAAGGTGAGATATAAAAAATCCATTAGCGAGAGCGAGAGAGTTTAAGTGTGAAAGTGTTAAGATTATTGTAGTTAAATTGCTAAAGAGAAAAAAAAATTGTCAAACTGTTTTTTATCATCCCCATTTTTGTTTTTTTTCGGCATCATCTGTAGTTGAATTTTAGATGATAAGTTTTTTTCGATTTAGGAGAGAAGAAAAAAAATTGAGAAAAATTTTACCACCCGATTTTATTCTCTGTTCTTTGTGTAAGTTTTTTTTTTAATCGCACGTAAGAAGTAATTATTACTCCCTAATGTTCTCTTTTTTTTGTAAGAAAAATTACCTAGTTTAATTTTTTTCACACACAAAAGCGCGAGATTTTGCATAGAATTTTCCTTTCCGCAAAAAAGAAGAGAAAAAATATTCACATTTTCTTAAAATAAAAAGCTAAATCGTGTGAAGATGAGTTGGCGAGAGGAAAAGGCGGGAAATTGCGCGACGAGCTACAAGAATTTTAAAACAACTTTGCAAACAAATGATTTGTGATAAAAAATATGTATAATTACTGCAATTTAGGAATTCAATAATGAGAGAGAGACAGAGATTAAGAAAAAAAAACAAAAAGACTTTTACTTTGTCGGGAGTTTTCCTTTTCAGCGTTGAAATCCTCAAGGAAAAAGTTTTGGAATGAAAGGACCTCAAATTGGACGGAAAAAGGTTTGTGTCTCCGGTATGATAGACCTAATTTAGACGATAATAGGCCTTTTAGGGCTTTCAACTCGTATAAATAGTCCTTTTCGTAGCGGAGACAGACACCTCAATATAATTTAACAAGCCTGGAGTTAGCCAAGACACAAACCCACTTTCGGCTGAGTTTTGCTAGGATGGCTACCCAGCAAGAAATCTCTATAGATATCCTAAAGATATAGGATGGAATTGTTTTCAGAAGGTTTTCCGAAAATTAGTCGGGGAGATTCAAATATTAATGGCAATTTTTTTTCAGAAATAAATTTAAGTCAATATTTTTTAGATTTTTTATCAATTTTTCTCTGCTAGAAAACTGAAATTATTTCTGAAATAGTACTATAAAATTAACGAAGACGAAGAAGTACTAAAAATCAGTAAATTTGTGCAAGAATTCGTACGAAAAAGCCGCCAAAAAGATTGATTAAAAACTACAAGAAATATTTGCTAGAATTTTAGTTTCCAGACTATCAAATTCGTGTCAAAATGGATTTTTTCTCTTGTACAAATTGAGAACAAAACTTTTGAAGTCTGATGGAAAAATTATCAAAACGCATCCACACTTATGAGTTCATTTTGACAAACGATTTTGACGAAAAGTCGTCAAATCGAATGAAATTGTCTTGGGGCAGATAGTAATGGGGACAGATTTGGGGTCTGAAATCAATTCAAGATTATTTTTTCAAATTTCAAATATACTTTTCTTGATATTTTCTTCACATTTCCCTGAAAATTTTTATCTCTTCCTGTAAATTTTCCAAAAACCATCTAATGTGTCATGTTGGGAATGAATCATCAAGGTGAAATCCCTTGATAATAATAAATGTACTTATAATGTCTCAAGAAAATTTCTAACATTTCATGAACGTTTTAAATATTTAGGGGAGTTTCATGAGAAATTCCAATTTTCATAGAGTTTTTCATTGATCATGATCGGACACGCAATAAAAAACTTGTCCAAAAACTGGTTTTCTCTTGTGGTACAAACAATTGTTGAAATTTGATGAATTTGATTGATGATTTTGATAGTGTGGATGCATCAAGTCTTATCAAAATGAAATTGGTCCTCAGAGGAAAATACTTAAGTAAAATCACTAAAGACCACGAAAATCATGACTATTTTGCGTGAAAGGTAAAGAATATGAAAGAGCAAAATCATTTTTGGCATTCTAGTGCTAGAAATTAGTGTATTAACATAAATTTTCGCGGAATAATACTAGAGAGCGTCAAATTAATTTATCAAATTCATCTTGATAGTGTGGAAGCATTTCCCAACAAAAAAATTTGTGTAGAGCCATTTTGTCAATATAATATTGATAGTCTGGATGTAGCTTAGTTTTTGAATTTTTGAAAATTAAAACAAAAATGCCAAAAATTGATGGATTATCGCCAAAATTCTGCCATAAATCATTATTAATTTTGAATTTTGATAGATTTTGATTGAAATTATAAAATACTCGCTGCTAGAAAACTGAAATTACTTCTGCAAGAATTTGTAAGAATATCGTCGTTTGGGCAAGACTGCTAGAAAATGCTTTTGTTTGTTTTTTTGGATTTCTTGCTGATAATTTTAACAAATTTTCTGCAAAAATTTGTACCAAAAAGAAAAAATGCAAGCAATTTTGGCTAGAATTTTAGTTTCTACGGTTTCTACAGGAACTTTAAGTTGATTAATAAGAATATTTAACAATTTCTGCAAGAAAAGTAAATTTTCCTTTTTAGCAAAATTTTTGACATTTTCAAGTCGCGTTTTCGGATAATAATTTCTGCAATTTATCAAACTTCTACGAGAAACTCATTCATGCTAGAATTCTTTGTTTTCCTTAAGCATTATACTTTTTTAATTTTTGTATAAATTTAGATCAAATTCCAATGAATTTTCCTACTTACTTCCGCTTACTTCCTACTTACTTCCTTGAATACTTGCTGAGAGGAGAGGAAAAGCCAAGAATCCTTTTGCAAGAAAAAACCTTCCATTATCTCTGTCAAAGAAGTCGCTTTTATTGAGAATCTTTCGCATATTTGGGTGTAGGCACATCCTTAGTGGCCGTACTTCTGGAATTCCCACTCCCGATTGTCCAACGGACACACCTGACGCGTCTTGAGCCAGCGCGAGATGCAGTGGAAGTGGAAGGCGTGCTGGAAAAGAAGAAGAAACTTGAGTCTCCGAAAGAGATTCCCAAACGGGATTTCCACTCACATTACAGACGCCCCAGGCCACTGTGCACTCCTCACTGGTGGCGGAGGCCTGATTGGCCTGGCACTCAATGCAGAGATCCATAATGTGATTCCGGCAAATAGCGCAATTGTCCACGACGATGTCTGTCCGGAAAGATTCAAAAAATTTCTAGGTTATGTTTATTCCGGGAACAGCGAAAACCTGTGAAAATGCAATTTTTCTTACCCCAAGCCCACAGAGCCACTGCGTTCCACTGCAAAAACACAAAAACAACCCATTTAGATAAAGATTTTGCGGAAAAACAGCCCGGAAACAAAGGGGCTTTGGGGATTTCTGCCAATTCATCAGACACTCACCTTTTTCACTTCGAATCTCTTCTTTTCACCCTTGTTGCTGCTCGACGTGGGCTGCTCGAACTCATCCTCATCCACTTCCATTCTGTTTCACTGAAAAATTACTCGATTTAACTAAGAAAATAGCCGGAAAATTAACTTTCAGCTGCACAAAACAAATTCTCACACACAGATTTTTTTTGCTGAGTCCCAAACTGTCCCACGACGTTTGCTGTCCCAGAGGCTATATTCACCAGATGGCGCGTCACACAGTTAATGGGCATATTTTGAAATTGGATGAGAAAGTAACCGTTTGCAGCCCAACTAGCATTACAGAGTTTTTTCAAAGTTATTTGATAGTCATACTTAAAAAGGTAAGAAATTATCGCAAATGCTTATAAAATGACATGGCGATCTTCTTCCCATTTTTACTCACTACCAGCAGCGCCATCTTGAAAATTTGACAGTTTGAGAATAGAAAATTGATAGAAACTCAAGTTTTTCACTCGAATAAATAATTTATTTCAATATAAAACACACAGACACACCCTTAGTGATTATCCTTGACTTTGTACGCCGACTTCCAAATCTCAAACAAGCAAATAGTTGAGTGGAAGCGATAGAAGATGGCCAGAGGCATTGATACGTGCGTGATGACCGTCCAGGCCCACACGCCAAAGAAATGCAGGTGAGTTGGACGGAAACCCGCGTGACCCTTGATCAGGGTGTTGATAAACCACATGGACATGTTGGCCACCAGCAGGAACGTCACAATCTCCCTTCCGGGCTTTGTGCGATTCTGCTGGGCTCCGCGACAACGACGCCAACTGGAGTTGAGCACAAAGAGTGTCTGCATAGAGGTTTGCAGCAGCGACATGATTTCCGCCACAAAGCCCTCAAGACTCCCAGGGATGCCAGAGTCCATGGCGAAGAAGCAACCCATTATGCTGAACATGGCATACACGTAGACTCCGCTTTGGGCCAGCACCAGGAGGGTGCAATCCAGACTCACTGTGCTGGCGTGATGACTGTCTGAAAGGTAAGTAAAGTAGAATATTTATCCCGTTCCTGTGAATCCGTGAATCCCGGTAAGTACCAGTCATATGGAACATGTTCCAACAAACAAAACAACAAGAACACCTGGTAAGTACCTTTGATCTTCTGCTGATACCTCAGGTCCCTCATCTTGTACATCGCCGCCAGGACAGCCATCGTGGTGACTGAGTACATGAGGATCTCGCAAATTGTCACCTCCTGAGTGGCCAGCATCTCATATCCCTCCACATCGTGCAGCACGAAGAACATAATCAGGCAAATAATGGTGAGTACAATGACTAGAATTCCAGCAAACATGCCACGATGGGCTCTCGCACAGTCCACAGAGAAGTGATGGGCGCTCTTTGTGTGGGGCTTCTGGGAGTTCCTTCTGGTCTTCTCGATGTTGGGAATGGTCTTCACCTGCTTCCACATCTCATACAAGATAACAGCGCAAATCAGTGAGTACTCAATGGTGCAGGGGAAGAGAAATGGTGAGGCATTCTGCACTAGACTCCCCATGATGTTGGTCCTATGGCACTCCTCCTTGAGGTCCTCACTCATGGCGGCTCTCTTTGTGATATTGTGGGCAATTGATGTGGAGTTGAGGAGTTCACTGTTCACGTCCATGGACAGGGGAGTGGCTGTGGTGGATAGAATAGCTGCCACAGCGCCTCCTAGTCCTCCGTGGGACGTGTGCTGCAGGTGGAAGATCTCATGCTTGGTCTCCTCTACAAGAACGTAGAGCCACTCGCAGAGATTTGTGGCCACCATGTGCATAAGTCCGAATCTGGCCACGACTTTGTGTCTTGCCATGTCCAGTTCTGTTGTATTGAGGAAGATGAACTTCATCTGAATGATGCAGAGAACCATTCGGGCGATTGGCGTGAGAGCCATGTAGATGTTTGAGCATCCAGGATTTCCGTTCAACTCAAAGTACTGACCAAATTCGAGGCCAGAGTACACCATTGTGCCGATGGCGAAGGCAATGGCACCCACACGTAAATAGAAGCTCCCAAAGTGAGCGGCTCGCTTCTTGATGTGCTGCGTATTAGTTGCTTTCTCATCTGTGAATGGGAGGATGGAATTGATAACAGGACTTGTTATACTTTTCATTTGATTTTATCAATGGAAATTCCTTCTATTCACGGATTGAATTTCTCACAGAATAGAATAGACAGACATGCAATGGGAATGCAATAAAAGGGGTAGGAAATGCAGGAATATTTATCGATTTCCTCTCGTGTGATTCTCTAATGATTCACTTTGGATCTTGAGTTTTCACTTGAATCACTTGAATTGATTAAATGCTAAGGTTAGACTTTGGCGCCAAAAAAGATTTTCTTCACAAAAAATTTGAACTGAAGAATGTAACGGTGTTTTCTTATCAACTGAGTCTTTTACTTTTATCTGATTAAATGTAGTGGTTTAATACTCACGGTAGTCTTTGAGGAGAGAGAACACCGCTCTGGTTCTTAAGTGAGTCGCGTAGATGAAGATGACAAAGGCGATGCTAACTGCGTAGAGATAAACGTAGAATCCCTGGTAGAAATTAGGTGGAATCCTGGATGATAGGATTTCTGTCACTGGCATTGCAATCCCCATCACAACTAGGAGTTTGCAGTAGAGAGCCGAGAGAGCCGTGCTCAGGGCATCACTGTTAAACAAAGATCGTTTAGAAAGCGTAGGTTCACTTTTATGATTATAGAACACTAACTCGCCGATCCGACGGTTTTTCCTCTTGGCTTCCTGGGCGAGCTCTGAGTGAGCTCCACCAGGATGATGATGAGTGGGCAGGTATCCGTTGAGGGTGCGTAGACTGTCGCTCCTCATGTTGGGATTCTCATGGAGAGCATCCAGTTGTTGCAAGCGCTGGCGTTGTGGTCGCGTGAGCGCCGCCATGATTGCCGACGGCCGTCGGGTTGTGAGGATCTCTTGCAGCAACACCGACGGTCGGCGCGATAGCGAGAGCTCTTGCTGTGGGATGTTGAGTGCCAACGCTGATCCCGAAGGCACTAGAGCAGTCATAGCTTCTTGAGGCGGAGCCAGTGTTGATCGCTGATCGTCCACTTCCGATGCGTCACTGGAGATCACAAAGAAAATTTTTATGATATGAATTTTTGAACACTTAATCACGTTTTTTAGGAACACAGAACTCTTTCGCCTTCCGACATTCACTGGAAGACTTTCATATTCTTTTAAAGTAGGTGCTTAATATTTGTGAATTTTCTTTTACCCTCTCTCGACATTTTGATTGACGAGTAGTCTGTCCGCTTCGCACATGATATCGATTGTGAGTGATTTGTTCTGGGTGAATCGCGTTATTAAATTGCAAGGGGTGTAGGAGGGAAATTCAATAATTCCTGTTTTATCACATTTGAGCGCCAATCATATTTAGAGACAATTAGCACACAATTGTTGATCGTTTCTCGCGATCTCTTATTTATTCTGACGGTGAAAATTGCGACGTGATTGGGCGGAGAGACAAAAGAGGAGGAAGTTGAGAGGAAAAAACACAAGAGGTGTTAAAATGTAAAAAAACGGTGTGACGAGCAGGTCGTTTTTTTTCGAGGAATTTAAAAAAGACACGGTTTATCAGAAGCACGTGAACTGATTAAGCGACAATTGTGAATTGAGGAAAAATCCGAGGTTGAAGAACACCCAGCAAAGGTATAATTTCTTCCACCTTAGAATACCCGGATGAAACTAAGAAGTTGCGGGGGATGTGCACATACCTTATATATCAACTCGACCGACACTCACAAATGCTAGGCGTATAACTGAGAGACTTTTCTTTGCTTTTTGCCCAACAGCGTCTTATCTGTGAGCCTCCTATTCGTGTGAATACCAACATTCTCTCTCTCGAGGGATTTTGATAAGATGCCAATCGACTTATTATTTGGCAATTTTTGTTCTCTTTCTCTTTAATACACCCGCAATAGGTCTTTTTCTTTGCGAGACCCTCAGTTGATTAATGAATTACGCGCTCTCGCCATATGACATTCGATGATAATGTATGGGCGGAAAAATGAGTGAGTGGTTGGGAAGAATCATTTGGGTGGGAATTAAATTGCCATCGTTAAGAAAATTCACCGGGATTAATTAACAATTAATGAATTTATTTCTTTAGGGCTCTTATTTGGATTGATGATTGAGACTTTGGTTAATGGTGTTGTTCGAGGTACTTCTTTATTCCCATTCAATCTTTTGGTGTTTGCGCAATTTCTTGTAAAAGTATGCGGGATGCCTAATTCTCCGTGGATTAGAATGAGAAATAGGAAATTAAAAGTCGGTTAATTAAACGTCGATTTTTTTAATTAGATGCCATAAATGTTGTTATATGTGGGGCAGTTTTGGACAGACCCATAATTCAACTTGAAATTGCCTTATTATATAATAAAACAATTTGAGAATCATTTGTTGACAATTTAAAAGAACAAAATATATAAAAAATTATGTTTAAACTCCAAAAATACACTTTTACTTCTTTATAGACATATTTTTCACTTTGAAATGATCTTAATTGTCTTAATTTGCATCTGCCCCGCCCATGTGTCTAAAACTACCCCATTTTAAAAACCATGGCTTTTCAGCAAAGTTATTTATAAGCCTGGTTCTACTGAAAACTCAAATTTCCATTCAAAATTTCCATTCTCGTTCAAAAAGTGCAAAAAATAATTTTTCTATGACTTAATAAGCCACTTTCGAGTCATAAGGAAGCATATCAGTTGTGAGTTGAAATATAATAAGAGATAAAAATTTTATTCTTGAGTCATTCAGATAATCATTTGCGTAATTTTGCGTATGTTATCATCTCCCCTTCTTCTCAGAATTCTCATGCTGAGAAAGTTGATGTTTTTTTAGTCATTTGAATTTCTTCTACCTAGAATGTACATATCACAGTTTCGCGGTAGCGTTCGCTATAAGCTTTTTCGCTACGTCATCTCAATTAAATATAGTGGGGGAATTTCTAACGCAAATATTAGCTATCATTGTTATTGTTCTTCTCGCGATGGAGGGAAAAAAAGTGTGAAAACTCGTTGATATTTCGCGTCACATTGAATTCTTCAATGATTTTCTTTTTACATGAATGAGAGAAGATTAAAGAGATAGAATGATATTAGGGTATAATCTTTATGAATTTATTGAGAGTCTCATTAGAGGCACGCGGTGTGCATAAAATTTCATGAGACTCCGCACAAATTGATTGGAAAATCAGGTACAATAGCAATTGTTTACCACGAAGAATTTTTTTTGCCTTTTATAATACAGACAAGCGATTGCATCAGTTCAGAAAACTGCGCGAATGAATTTGATGAATTGTGCCTCGGAGGTGATAGTAGGGCTTCAATCACCAATACACGTACTCTTGATTGATAAGATGATCGATATTGCCAAAAAATTGCACTTGATAGCGGATGAAAGTGGGGCAATGTGCAAAAGTTTGAAGAGTTAAATGGAAAATTGAACTCATACACTGATAAAAAATATACACGATTTAGATAGTTTATTCAGCTTTAAGTTCGAATCTAGACTTAAGCAAGATTTGAGCTTTAAACTAGACTTAAACCAGTCACAAACTTTAAGCTGGCCTTAAACCTTAAGCCAGCTCTTCTAAGCTTTAGGTCAGAGCTTTCGTCTTAGCTTTAAGCTAGCCTTGAGCTTTAGTTTAAGTTTTAAGCTTTAGGCTTAAGATTTAAGTAAGCCTTAATTCAGATCCAAGTATTAATTTTTTTTGAAAATAACCGATTTTTAATGTATGTATTTTGGAGGTTAGTTTTGATAAACAGAATATAGGTTTAGATCTGCATTTCAAAGTTTTTCAAAAAACTATAAAACCGATCTTTCCGTCGCTATAATTTTCAAATCAATTGACTGTTTAAACACTTTTTCAAAAAACAAATAAAATTGATTAAAAAAAGTATGAAAAACATACTTTCTTTTCTACCAGTGCATATTTTCACTATGATGTCACGCAGAAATATTATCACTATGTATTTGTGTTATTGAAGAGGTCACGTGAATTTATTTTTAGCACTAATTATCACGTTGAAAGCGTCACACCAGTCATATAAGTAATTAATTGATGAGGGAGGGTAATTGATAATCCGGCACTCACCGATTTTTTAGGCAACTTTCGGGCATACAGAAAAGACAAGATTCTTTTATCACAATCTCAATGGGATAAGCTCTAAGATTAAGTGCAATTGATTTGCGGCTCAGTGTGATACTGGGCCGTGCAGTTTATCGCCGTGAGATGGTGAGGAGGTACTTTTATCACCTGTTTACACGCCACTCTACTCTAAACGTCTGTAAATCTCTCACTCATTCTCCCAACAATGATGCAGATCTGCGAGTGATCAAAGTTTAACCGATAGAGAATTGCCGGTTGGGGAAAAAAATGGGAGGGAGTTTTTAGCAAGTCAAAGATAAATAAAAATGGAAAATTGTTCTATCACGATGGACTTCAATCTCCATTCAATTTGTATAACCGGGATTGAATGTGCTAAAAAAAATCTGCCAAGAAAAAACTCATGCTTTTCTTACTCACCAAAATGTTACAGTCATCTTATTGTGGTGATACCTCATAATTGATGCTCGTGCTGATGCTGGTTAAATGGTAGAAATTTACGTTTACTGGATTGCTCAATGTGTAGCGTGTGAAGTTTTATTTTTATCTCTCGTGGAGGCCTAACAGGTGATCTTTGTTTTCAGGAGAGAGAGAGAGATTACCTGAAGCGGAGAGAAGAGATAATAGATTAAGAATGGAGATTAAAATGTCTCACCAAGAGATATGAATTGCAATTGAGAGTTTATGGAACACACTTGAGAAAATATTCGTGTATCAATTGCTTCTATTAGACTCGAAATTGTCTTACCCACAAAATCCTATAATTTTCTGGTGCTTTTTGAGAAGCCAGAAAGTAGACGACTGAGAGGTAAATTGGTGACAACGAATTACCTTTTTCATATGGGGTAAAACTTCGTGAAACTTGTATTACGCGCTATACAGTAATGGAAGTATTATATTGGTGTTCATGTAAATTTTCTCACCTTTTTTTCTTTCAACCTTCTCTCACTCACTCTTACTCTCACGTCCTCAAATTTGCCTTTTCACAGCGCCTGATAACTCAGACATATTCACTTGGAGAATATTAGATACGATGAGATGAGGTGACAAGATTATGATAGTGTCCAAGTGAATTTACAACATGCCAGATAGACTACTTGCAATTGAAAGTCTCCTCTATACATATTACTCACCTCACGTTGATGGGCACGAATTTTCTGGGTTGATTTAGGAAGAAAGAGATTCGCCACTTGCTCTATTTTTAGAGATATTGTGGATAAAGCTTACTCTATAGGTGAGATACGCTTTATTCCGATCTATTTTGCTAAAAATTAATCTCCTAGGATAATTAAAATCAATCCTCTGAGTTATTAGAATAATTTTAATCTGCTTGATGCTTAAATCTATCCCTATGGTGATTAAAATTAATTCCCATGATGCCCATGATGGTAAAAATCAATCTTGTGAAATCTTCTCTAATTAGATTGATTGACCTGAACTTAATCCATAAGAATCTCAAATTAATCCCCAGTGTAGTTAAATTAATCCCTAAAGATGATTAAATCAATCCCTATGATTTGAGGAAAGTCGTTAACTATCGCATATAGATTCAATTTGATGCTTTTTCTATAACGGTTAGTTTCGAATATTCGTCGAATCAAAATCAAGCACCTTAAACGGATCTAACTATAAAATTTTAACTATAAATTCTCATTTAAATTCTCTTCTAATCTTCGCATTTCTATTTCTTATCTTGAATGAAAAATTATTAGCTTTAATTTTTTAAAGAATACCCACCTTAGGGTGCTATTCCGCAAACAAGACTTTTTTGTTTATCGCTTTACAAGAATTTTTACTATTCCCAGAAAAAGATTCCAAGTCTAAAAGTTTTTTGAAATTTTCTTAGAAAGTATAAGTTTTTCCAAAATATATTTTTTTTAGATATTTTACAAAATTCTCCAAGAAAACAATTTTATTGAATCAAGAAACAAAAAAAATCTTTTTTCCCTAATTTTCGTTAAAACAAAATTACGTTAAAACATTTTTACCCGGCTTCAAATGCGTTTTTTTAACAGTTTAAAACGCATTTTAACGCAATTAAACTGCATTAAAACACGTTTTAAAAGGTCTAAAATGCATTTGAACGCAACTAAACTTCGTTAAAATAAGTTTTAACGGTTTAAAATGCGTTTTAACGTAATTAAACTAAGTTAAAAAAAAACGTTTTAAGGGTCTTAAATGCATTTTAACGCAATTAAACTACGTTAAAACGTTTTTAAACAGTTTAAAACACATGTCAAGGTTAAATGCGTTTTTTAACGGTTTAAAACGCGTTTTAATGCAATTAAACTACGTTAAAACGGTTTTAAATAGTTTAAAATGCGTTTAACACATTAAAACTACATTAAAATGATTTTTAATGCTTTTAACCGACTTTAAATACATTTTACACTTTTAAAAACACTTTATTTATAACGGTTTGAGTTTAAACGAATAAACGTCGTCAATGAAACAATAGTATGTACTTTGTATTCCGCCAGATAGCGTAATATTTATCTAATCTTTTATATCTTGCACCAAACATACTATGAAATATTCTTTTATCGGAGACGAGGCGCTTCGCGCCTCTCTTTGCGTGGTTTGTGGATTGTGTAGTAACTTGGGTCCATTAAATTGATTGAGAAGATTCATTTAACAGTTAAAAAGTCGAAAATGTCCGAAAAATGGTAAATTTGTATGAAAGTTAC
>CAKKOB020001100.1:0-15049 GCA_918844115.2 Phlebotomus perniciosus | reverse complement strand
ATTAGCTTTAATTTTTTAAAGAATACCCACCTTAGGGTGCTATTCCGCAAACAAGACTTTTTGTTTATCGCTTTACAACAATTTTTTACTATTCCCAGAAAAAGATTCCAAGTCTAAAAGTTTTTTGAAATTTTCTTAGAAAGTATAAGTTTTTCCAAAATATTTTTTTTTTTGATATTTTACAAAATTCTCCAAGAAAACAATTTTATTGAATCAAGAAGCAAAAAAAATCTTTTTCCCTAATTTTCGTTAAAACAAAATTACGTTAAAACATTTTTACCCGGCTTCAAATGCGTTTTTTAACAGTTTAAAACGCATTTTAACGCAATTAAACTGCATTAAAACACGTTTTAAAAGGTCTAAAATGCATTTGAACGCAATTAAACTTCGTTAAAATAACTTTTAACGGTTTGAAATGCGTTTTAACGTAATTAAACTAAGTTAAAAATCGTTTTAGGGTCTAAAATGCGTTTTAACGCAATTAAACTAAGTTATAAAAAACGTTTTAAGGGTCTTAAATGCATTTTAACGCAATTAAACTACGTTGAAACTCTTTTAAACAGTTTAAAACACATGTCAAGTTCAAATGCGTTTTTTAACGGTTTAAAACGCGTTTTAATGCAATTAAACTACGTTAAAACTGTTTTAAACAGTTTAAAATGCGTTTAACACATTAAAACGACCTTTAATGCATTTAACCGACTTTAAATGCGCATTTTACACTTTTAAAAACACTTTATTTATAACGGTTTGAGTTTAAACGAAAAAACGTCCGTCAATGAAACAATTATGTACTTTGTATTCCGCCAGATGGCGTAATATTTATCTAATCTTTTATATCTTGCACCAAACATATGAAATATTCTTTTATCGGGGATAGCAAAAGCTTTTTCGAAGTTTAAAAAGATTTACAAGATCTTAAGATCTTAAAATTATTTTACAAAATTTTGTAAAATAAGAAAACGAAAATAGATTAAATTTGTGATAATTTCTAAAAATTACCACCATTTATACTGATTAAGTTTTCTACCCACAACCAGTGATTATCGTCACATCTTAGTTGTTTTAGTCATCTGTTGATAAGCCGTCGAAGTTATTCTGGCGCGTCCCAAAAATCAATTGACGACAGTATTGTTACACTCGTGCATTACCGCGAGTTTGAGAGTTTATAAAAATCTTGTGGAAGAACACAAGAAGGTCAATTTATGAAGTAGATGTATTTAAATTAGCAATTATCGCATTTTGTCGTGTGTTTTTAAATCCACCTCTGGTGTTCTCATGTGGCGACAGCAAATATTGCATACTAAATGGTATAATTACCTGATCATTTAAACAATTAGTGGAGATCGGAAAGGGTGTTGCACAAAAAGATGATAATATCTTTCACAATTATTTGTCTTTCCAATTTATATTTTTTATCAAACTGGTCAATGGATTTTTCCCAGTGGGAGCCATTGCAGAGGAGATAATCACCTCAGAGACGGCGATAAATAATTCTCAAATCAACTTTTTGCACCTTTAGTCCGCAATTTGATAAAATAATAACCAGATATTTCCTCCAGATTGCGTGAAGTCTATACTTATAGTGTTTCTCCTCTCAACTGTATTAAATGCACTTGTTGAGTTCACTTGAAGTTATTTGAGTGATTTTCATCACTCTAAGAGTTATTATGAGAGGAGAGAGAGATATTCAGCTCTCAATCGGATTTTCCACACAAGCCATTCATTACTAATTCATTTTATGGATTTAAAGCCTATGGCGGGGCGCGTGCCACATTTATTTGAAAATTGCTGCCGATAGAGAGTGAAAGAGAGACAAAATGTTATGGAGAGTTTTCTGGGTATACATAAAGAACTTTTAAAATGCCCAGAGTGGGGTAGCTAAATTCTCAATATATCGATTTATGAGCTGCAAATGTGCATTTAATTATGTATGGGATAATTTGTTGGCGAATGCCATAAAGTGTATGGCCATAGTTGAGATAATTTATATACTATCAGCCTCTTACACTGTTGAAATATGTTAAATGCTTATTTAAAACATTTTAAAGGTATTACCACTTGAATTCCAACATCACATTTTAATTTACTATCGCTATACGGAGTTACTTTTTCACTTTTTTATAACCAGTCAATTGACTTGACTGGCGGTGTTGAATAAATCGTCTGACAAATTGCTCATTAGCTAATTTGTATGACTTGATCTTGTGATCGTGAAAAGTGAAACAAGTTTTCCATCAAATATTTTATGACTCTAAAGATATTTAGAGGCGCTGAACTGGAACCTTGCCCCGGGAAGCACCAAAGTTCATCTTTATTTTACGAGAAAATCTAATAAATGAGACATCTCATCTTTAATCACTCTTTATGGCCTAATTATTCATTGAAATCTATCAAGATTGGTAATTTGACCACTTGAAAAGATAATTTCTCAAAAGGTCTTTTGCCTCGAAGCTCATAATTTCTAAATATCGCTACCCACGAAATTTGAAACAGCGAGTATCTGAATTTCACGTGCAGCCAACATTTTCACGGGACATGTTTTTGAGAATGATTTATTGGTTATTTTCATGGGTGATACCTTGATGAATTGCCTCTCAATCGGTGACGGAAGATTTTTTCCTTTTAATTCGATCGTGGCAGAGCTTATATTTGTCTGATATGTGACTCTGAATTGTGACGAGAATGCGGGGAGATTATAGGAGTTACAGTAATTGGTCACTAATGAGTTCAACAATTATCGTCTCTTAGAATCTGTGGATGTCATTCTTTTTCATTGATGGAAGGTGTAATTAAAAAACGATGCATTATATATGGGATAATGTAATGTCCCGCAATCAATCTAATTCACTTTGTGAACTTACAAATATTTATGAAAGGATTGGGCTTCGAATTACCTTTTCCGCGGGGCTTTTCTTAGTGAGAAATTTTCTTAAAAAAACCAAAGAAAAAATAAAACTCAACAATAGGTTTATCGCGCGACCGATAGGACGGCACTCGATTGATGATTTATGTCTCCAGACTTGCGTTGAGTAATAAAATTAGAATGGAAACGTGTTACACTTGTGACGAGACACTATCATAAGTCGCCTGGACGAAAATGTCGTGACAATGATAAAAAGACCATGATTTTTTTCTTTGAATGACTTTTCAATTCGTATTTACATCGCGCGATGCATATTTTATGTCAATTGAGCTATTAATCTCGAAATACTTTACTCGATTAGCAAGATTATCAACATGAAAACATGAACGACCCATAATTTATATAAGTCTGATTACATTTTTGAACTTTTTGTGGTGTATGAGGTAATTTTGCGGTCTTTTATGTCCGTTAAATGCCAG
Organism: Phlebotomus perniciosus; assembly: GCA_918844115.2. Lineage (NCBI taxonomy): Eukaryota > Metazoa > Arthropoda > Insecta > Diptera > Psychodidae > Phlebotomus > Phlebotomus perniciosus. The sequence goes on along the minus strand of CAKKOB020001100.1, from coordinate 11,704 downwards.
TGGGTTATTTAAATTCAAAATCAATCAGTCATTTTTCACCGGTGAAAATCTCTGGCTTGTATTTCTGATTAAATTTCTAGGCGATAGGCTGTTGGTTTTTACAAAACCAGTAAAAAATTTTGAATATTTGAAATAAAATGAGTAACAAAAATGCAAAAAACTGCCCAGTAAGCAGTTTTTGTCCAGTAAACTGAGCAAAAATTCAAAAACTCAAATGAAAATAAAACAAAATTTTAATCGTACTTATACAAATTATTAGTCGTTTTACATAATTCAGGCGTAATAGATTTGATTTTACTATCTACTGAAGGTTTATAGTCGCTATAAGCTCCTGAGTAAAGGGTCCAATCTTGACCTAAAAAACTTTTGATACAAAATTAATTACACTCTTTATAAATTATGATCATACTTGATCTTGTATGTTGTCTTCCAAATCTCAAATAAGCATATAGTTGAGTGGAAGCGATAGAAGATTGCCAGAGGCATTGACACGTGCGTGATGATCGTCCAGGCCCACACGCCGAAGAATCTGAGGTGTGAGGGTCGGAAGGAGGCGCGATTCTTCACGAGAGTGTTGAGGAACCACATGGCCATATTGGCGACGAGGAGGAACGTGACAATCTCCCTTCCAGGCTTTGCACGATTCTGTTGGGCGCCTTTGCAGCGTCGCCACCAGGCGTTGAGGATGAAGATGGTCTGGAGGCTGGTTTCGGCCAAGCAAATGACCTCGGCAACGAGTCCCTCGATGGCTCCCTCCCCAGATCCATCTGTTAGGGAGAAGTGATTGCCGATGATGCTGAAGATCCCATAAATGTAGACTCCGCTCTGGGCCAGCAGCAGAAGAGTACAGTCCAGTCCAATTCCTGTGTTCTCGTGCTTCTTGGAATACTTGAGATCACGCATTCGCAGGAAGGCCAGCACAACTGCTGATCCAGTGACTACATAGAGGATAATCTCCGAGATGGTCACTTCCAGGATGGCCATCGCCTTGTAGGGATGCTGCTGGTCAGTCAACACGAAATACATTATCAGACAGATGATGGTCAGCACAATGACCAGAATCCCACCAAACATGCCCCGATGGGCCCGGGCACAGTCCACAGAGAAGTGATGGGCATTCTCTGGTGTCTGGGGCTTTCGGGAGTTGCGTCGGCTTCGATTGATGTCCGTTTGTGATTTGATTTTCTTCCACATCTCAAATAGAATCACCGCGCAAATGAGCGAATACTCGATGGTGCAGGGAAAGAGGAAGGGGGAGGCATTCTGCACCAGACTCCCCATGATGTTGCTGCGACGGCACTCCACCACAATCTCCCATGAGGTGGCACGCTTCATCAGGTGGTGGGGCGCTGTGACGTTCTGCGGGAAAACGTCCTCCACGGGCACGTGGTCGAGGTGCTGATGCACAATGTGGACGATTTCGTGCTTTGTCTCCTCGATCAGCACGTACAGCCACTCACAGAGATTCGTGGCCACCATGTGCATTAGGCCAAAGCGAGCAATCACCTTGTGGCGCCCCATCTCGAACTCCTTCGTGTTCAGGAAGATGAACTGCATCTGGACGATCGAGAGGATCATCCGGGTGGCGGGAGTTAGAGCGATCAGAACGTTCTGGCATTTTGAATCACCTGATGAGAATGATTTAAAAAAAATTAATGGATCCTGAAATAATTTGCTGTGAAATAGGGGGAAATAACTGGAAGAAAATGCTTCCCAAGAAACACAAACTTCCTTTATTGAAAGTAAATTTTACCTTGAAATTAAAGTCAGTAAAGTTACCTTTTAGCCTGGTAACCAAGGGGGAGATATTATGGTCAGAAGTGGTGTACATTTGAATGGAAGTACGGGAGAGCTTTGAGAAGTGGAGTGGAAGTGCTAAATTAACTCAAGTGATTTTAAAAGCTCCCAAGAACAGCTGGAGCTTTAAGAAGTTCTTCTAGAATCTTAGAAGTTTTTTAAGAGCTTTTGAAAAATTTTAGGAGCTTTTAAAGAAATTCCTAGACTTTGAAAAATGTAAGATTTAAATTACCTAAAAGCTTTCTAAAAATAATGTAAAGCTTTACAGAAATTTACGAGCTTTTAAGAAAAATCTTGAAAATTTGTAAAGCTTTCGGATAATTTTCAGAACTTAGAAAGCTTTATTAGAAAGCTTTAGAAAACCTTTCCTAAGAAGTTTTAGAAACATTTCTTCGAAAGCTTTTTTTAAGTTTGGATGGAAGTGTTTGTTGGAAAGCTTTCTTAAAAAGCTTTTTTAGAAAGCACCCATAGATAGCTTACTTAGAAAGCTCTATAAACTTTTCTTAGAAAGCCTTAGCTTTCATGAAGAGTTTTCTTAGAAAGCCATAGATTTCATGGAGAGCTTTCTGATGAAGCTTTTTTAGAATACACACAAAGATAGCTTTATTAGAAAGCTCACAAAGGTAGTTCACTTAGAAAGCTCTAGAGAGATTATAGAAGTATAGAAAATAAAATTGATAGGATGAAAGCTCTTCAAAGCTTTTGAATTGGAGCTTATTTGGGGATCTTTTTCTTTGTACTTGTTACTGACATTTCACTTGTTATTTATAAGTTAAGGGGGGGTCTCCAAAAACCTGATGTTTCTATCTACATCCGTTTAGCCTTAGGGCAATAACAGATAAACACGTTCGTAATCTTGCGATTATTCATTTTTCGCGTAATATTTGCACATGTTCGCGAATATTTACGCCATTCGCACTACTTATCGTCATATTAAGCGTCAGTTATTTCCCCAATATGTATTTAATAAAGTGAGTTATTATTACTATTGAGTTCGAAGTACTGTCCAAATTCAAGGCCTGAGTACACCATACTTCCGATTCCGAACGCCACAGCTCCGACACGCAAATAGAAGCTTCCGTATCGGACAATTTTCTCCTGTTTGAAGGCCAATCTGTCGCGGAGACTTTCCCCAGTCTTCTCATCTGAAAAGTCAAGGTGAGGAAAAACAGCTCAAGAAATCGTGAGTACACAATATGTCTATATTTGCGAGACTTACTGTATGAATTGAGGAGGGTGAAAAGTGTGCGTGATCTCACGTGTGCGACATACATGTAGGCGACAAATGCTACACTGACCAGGTAGAGGTAGAGGTAGAAGCCCTGGTAGAAGGAGGCGGGTCCACGTACGCTTAGAATATCCGTGACGGGCAGTGCGATGCCCAGTACGACAATTAATTTGGCATACAAGGCAGATAGTGCTGTGCTAATTGCGTCCCTATTTAAATAAATTATCAAATAATTTCTATTTGATTTATCATGGCATTTGATGGATGCTTTCAGCTTCAGTATTTTTTCGACTAATTCCATCAATACTATAATGAAGCTAAATTGAATGAAAATCGCGCTTTGGTGTTTATAAAGCATGTATGCGTGGATTATTTAGTGATATAATTAGCACATACTCTCCAATTCGTCGATTTTTCATTCGCGCTTCGTGGGCCATTGGGTTGTTCTGGATTGATACGCCACCATTGTTCAGGGATTGTTTGCTACCAGTGGCCGTTGGGGTGTTCGTCTGCAGGAGGCTGAAAGAGGGTAGTTTATCACTTAAATGTCCTGGAAAAGGAAAGAAAGCAATGGGAGATGATTTTGAGAAAATATAGCGAAAAAAAATAAAAAACCGTTACATCCTGTTATTCAAACTCTATCCGTTACTCAACAGTATTTTCTTGAAACTGAAGGAGTTTGAGAGATCCTTTAGACTTCCTGGTCTTCCGGAAGGGATAATTTTCAGTTTTAGCTTACAATTCATGTTAATTTGACCACTAGATGGCGTTGCAATTGTAGGCTCTAAACTCACTCGAGAAATAATCTCCTGTGGGCGACCATTGCTGTTGAGTTCCTCCTGAGGGCGGCCATAACGGCTGAGGGTCGCCTGGCGAAGGCCACCATCTCCTGGAGGGTGGCGTTCTCCCCAGTCATCCTGCGACTACCAGGCTGTGAGTAGGACACCAGGCTCTGGTGGTCAGGGAGTAGCGGTGGAGGCGGTGGCGGCGTTGTGGGTGTTGGCGGTATCAAATGCACAGCCACATCCCCCGTTCTCGTCTGATCCGGTTTCATTGGGAGCGATTCACTGATTTTGTTTGTTTTTCCCGCAAAATTTTCCAATATAACAATACTAATATTAATACCAAAAGCCAATTAAACCCAGGGAGATATTCTCCTTCTCCCTCTATCTTTTTTTTTTTTAATTTTCTGGGGATTTCTTTTAAGGGTCGTTTGAGTTCTTATTCGATGTATACCTGTGTATCTCTTCAAGAACTGTATCCATTCAATTAATGCTGCTTATATGGTTGCTTTCGTTTTATTTCACCCTAAAGAGATTTCAACTAAAACTCCCCGCGAAATTGAAAGTGAACTCAATTTTCACTTGTGAACAAAAATTTCCGAGAAATTAAATTTCCAGTCAGGTTCTCTCGGTTGTTTTCAAGATACTAAAGTGAGTTTATGGGATTCTAGTTTGGGTAACAGACCAGAATCCACCAAAGAGACTGTGAAAATGTGCTAATATGCTGAAAATTAACGTGATTCGTTAGTAGATTTTTTTTAGCGTCAATTGGATCAATTTTGAAAGTCTATTTGATGATTAAAGATAAGAATGAGCCAAAATATCGCGTGAAATATTGTATGGAAACGTCACAGGTAGTCAGCTGAATTATTTTTTTGCTTATTGCGCGACTCATAAATTCTCTTCCAATTCATCCCTGTTGTCGTTCACATTATGTATTTTCTCTGTGAGCTTTACATGGAATATACAAGTGATTTTCAATTTATGGAAAAGATTTGTTTAAATATTTGTTTGTTAACACATAAAGTGAAAAAACGTGGAACAGACACTAATATATCACAATAATATATGTCAATCAATTAACATAATGCCAAAAATAAAATTTTCCTTTTCATCCACTGGTTGGACGTCTATAAAAAGAACTTTCGTGCTCATTGTGCAAATTAGAAGTTCTAGAATCTCTTGATATGAATATAATAGAATATTTTCTGTGAACGAAATGCGTTGTTGTATCTTTTTTATCTTTTTGGTTGTTTTATTCGTTAATTAGCGATTTTTTTCTGCTGTTTTGGCTGGTTCCCACCAGGTATATCCAGCTGATTTATTCAGTTAATTCTAGATGATATCTCGTAAAACATGATGTGATTATTAGTTAGTCACTGCACTGAAAAAAATAAATGAGTGACTCACTTATAAAAATTAATGGTTATGATTTTTCACGAATTTTTTCCACTGTTTGGCTTATATTTTCACTTTGTTTGTAGATTCAAGATGATTTGACAAAATTGTTCTCAGTTGAACATTTCAACAGACGCCTTGAAGAGAAGCTGAGAGCACTTCTATGCAATTTAATCATATAACCTCACTATATATTGCTTGCTTTTGAACTACAATCAATTTCCTCGATACATTTTCAAGAATATTGCATCACAAACTCGCTGAAAATACAATAAAATATAGCTAATGGAGGAGGATATGTGGCTGAGGTTAAAAGGTTTCTCGAAAAAGAATATTCTGCGACTTCCTCGATATAATTTTTTTTGTGAATATTCCCTTGAAGAGACAAAAAAACTCACCCCTTGACAATTCTGCATTACACACGAGTCGGCTGTTAGCTTCCTCTTCCATCTCTGATCAATTAGTTTACTGTTCATTGAGCCAAGACTGATCAATTGCTTTGTTAAGGGAGAAACAGGCCATATCATTCTACTCGTATGCATTTTAACTCGTTATGAATAATTAAAACACAAAATATTTAACTCAAGTGAAGAAATTTTTTCAAATGAACTGGTTACAGCGATATATGGAGTTATGAGTTTGCAGAGCTTTTCTGGTAGGGGAGAGTGAGGCATAAAATGAGAACGGAAAAATTAGAGAGGAAAAAAAATCTAATAATCAGGGTTAATTTTTGTCCCCTCTTCATATCCCCATTTCTGCAGGCTTCGCAGGGATAGTTGAAAAATCCTTGTAAATTGGTGCTGGTGATAATTGTAGAAAAAAGTCTACATAATATATGGTGCGATCGTGACAATTTTCCAACCCTCTGTTGCGCTAAAAATTGTCTCTCCTCGTGTGCCTGGGTTACCATTCCAATTTTGCGGCAAATTGTTCATTACGGATGCTCATGCTCATATCCGGTGCACTAAATGAGGCCCCGAGGGTGGATTTTGCTACAAGCGCCATGTCGATTGACAACGAATGTTGGGGGCGGCGGTAGAGAGCTTTTGGGTGGCCGCTGTGACACCCATGAATGACGGAATTGTAGACACTCTCTGTTTCCATCGCCCTTGCAGTCGGGAGTCCCGAATATGGGGAGCGTCTGTGGAGTGGCCCAGGGCCTGGGGTGAGCATGCAACACTATGTGCACAGAGCGAGATTGAACGGTAATTCCCATTTCCGGTGTGTAGATCGGCAGAACATTCCTCTACAAGATATAGAGCATAAGCCAGTGTTGCCTTTCTTGCCATCTCTGTTGACTCTTCAGATGATTCTCTGATATTTCTAGTGTTGATGTTTGATATGATTTGCTGAATTGTTTGCCTGTGTTTGAAATTTTCATCGAACTAAAGGTGGTGGGAGGTAGTTTTTGAAATGATAATCTCAAATTGTTTTGCGGATGCTCCACACATTATTAAATTTATTAATTTTAATTAATTAATTTTGGTTTCAATTGATTCTTTAGTTTAGAAATAAATTTTTTAAGTAAGACTATATTATTTTCAATTTAATTTTGTCGATTTAAACGGCAAATCCAATCCCGCTTGCAATGGAATTGGATTAGATTCCATCTGTCCCATTTGTCCCAAAAATATTCATAGCGCGTGATCTTAATCTAACCTCAAAATAACCAGAAACTGTTTTCAGAAGTTGAAAAGGGATGAAAAAGTATTTTGTGATACTCATTGCAGGTTATTAGCCTAGATATTATTGAATATCTAATAAAAATCTTAGCTAGAAGTAAATAATAATGTTTCTAACCTTAAAAAATGACTTCCCGCCAAAATTGTAATTCAATCTCAACACCGCGATGTTAAACGACAAGATTTGATTCGGATTTTGGGACAATCCAATCTTAATCTAATGCGGCGTGATAAATGGCTGCAAAGATTTTATTGAAACTGTCATAGGGTGGCCATAAGTGGTCACTTTACCTTAATTTAAAGCAAAATTCTTTTCTTTCTCGTATGATTTGTGTTTGCAAATGAATTGAACTCAAATCTTTGTAATCTTTAAGAGTAAAAACATTTTTTGGATCCACCCACAAATAAACTATTTTTTAAATTGTGTTTATAAACTTATTTGAATATTTCTGACTCTTTAAATCTTCTTTTCTCAAATCTCTCAACAAATCAAATATGTACATGTTAAATTTTACCCTTAAAAAACGGTGATAATTTTTCCCAGAATAAAGCATTTAATTGCCGTACAAGTTGGCTTATAATTTTGAGCGCGTAATCGATAAAAAAGTTGATTGTGCTTAATCCTCAATTGGCCACAAATATGTGTTAAATAGTCAGAGATATAAAATTTAATGGATATTCATGAATTTATTGGATCAACACGGTGGTGATGCAACAAAAAACTCGCTGCCGGGCAAAAAAAATTTATTGAAGCTCAACATGTTTTCATGTTTTCTCTGTCCGCGTTTCCTGGCCAATTGAGGGTGCGGATGGGTGAATCCGTGAAAGGCTTTCCCTGGGTATTCATGTGACTTTGATGATTGGAATGAGATTTGGGGCTGAAAAGCGCGTGAGAGAGCTCCAATGTGGCTTTCTCGTGGGAGCCAAGCAAAGGGGGGATTTTGGCGCGATGGTTGGGTGTTTTGTAACAATATTAAACGAGACACATCCGCAAAATACAATCTGGTAAATTGCATCGAAACCAACCTATTTAGTGGGCAATATGGGGGAAGGTGTGCGAGTCAGTGGGTGTACGTACAGTGGAGTAATGCAATTTGAAATTGTGGCATCCTTCAGCATTTTGTATATTGTATTTTTGCATAAAACAGACATAATTCAATAATGTTTGCGGGTGGGAGAATGCAAGGGCCTCCAGTGAGTGCCATGGTTTTACCAATTTTCTCCTCTGCCCCCCATATCGTGTGTGTATCCACTTGAACATTTTGATTATGTGTTACAGAGTCCAAGGATGGGGGGCGGATTGGGGCGACAAAGGGTGAATTTTTACCCTCTCATGAGCTTGGATTCAAATGCGTGGAAATTTAATTGAAATTTAATTGTTTATCCCATCTCCGAGAAATTCATTTGCAAGGCAGTGAGAGGACTTTTTGTCAACTGGAAAATTTGCATTTAACCATTTACATATGTACATAACAAACATAATTACCTGGGGAGTTGAAAAAGGTGTGAAGGATTCCGGATGGTTTCACCTTGCAGTATGCAGGTTTCGTCGACAACGAACTACATGTTTGAATATTATATATTTTTTGTGAATATTCAAAAAATATAAAAACAGATCGTCAATCGCGAAACCTGATCCCGACAAGGTTAGATTTTTATCTGCAGATTTTTTTTTACCTGAAATGATATAAAAGTTTTTCTTTCCACATCTCGGCAAATAAAAGAGCATAAAATACACATAATTTAAGTAAATAATATGCAAGAGCATGGAAAAAAAGTGAATGGAAAATTTATCATTTCCGCCAATGAGGAAAATAAATTTAAAAATCCTCCCAAACAATTTCCGACAAATTTCAAGTCCTCCACCGTGGCAGCCCCAACAGTGATTGCAAGGAGTGAAAATGTTGTGCAGGGGTGACACTCCCATGGAAAATGGGGAGTCACAAGGGGGGAGTGAGTTGTGAAGATGTGGTTGAAGGTTTTCCTCAGCAAAATAGATTTTACTTTAAAATTCAAATTTATTTCATTTAGTTGCCGGTGCCGCCAGTTATCAAGTTGCTTCCTCTGAAAGATTCTCAATTGTGTGTATATGGGGGAGCATTTTCCAAGGGGGGAGTGGGTGGGTGGTTTCTACCCATGAGCTTCTCCTTGCGCCTGTGTCAATGGTTGAGTAATGTTTTCAGGCTTGTGGGTGAGAGGCGGTGGATGGTGGTTTTTGGGCAAAAGGAACTTTCATACGGAGAGACGAAAACGCCTCCGTCAGTTTACTCTGTCGTTCTTGTTTCCGCCACTTCTTCACTTTTTCACCAGGCTCTCAGCGTCTCCTGGTACACCGAAAAAGCGGGTGAAAAATTTAAATATTCTCCATCATTATCGATGCGCATTCTTTGGGGGTGAAAATTGTCAATGAAATGAGAAGAGTTCTTCCCATCCAGTGAGTATTTTAAAGTGTTCAACTTCTTATCAGAATAGCAATGCGATACGAAAATTCAAAATTCATTAAGATGATTTGGATTTATGGGACACTGGAAAAAATAAATGTTGGATATGGATAGATTTTTAAAGATTATAATTGCTTAACCTTTGATTTTAAGGATTTTCATGCGGAAAATCAAATTTTGAAAGTATATTTGTGAACCCTTCATGAAAATTAGCCTTAATTTCACGGTGTATCAAATTTGGTACACAAATAGATTTGAGGTTATTCAAAGGCTCACAATGAAGCATTTTAACGTAGTTTAATAGCATTAAAACGCATTTTAAACCGTTAAAAAGCAAATGAACCCTTAAAAATGTGTTTTAAAGTAGTTTAATTGCGTTAAAACACATTTAAAGCCGGTTAAAAGCGTTAGAGGGCGTTTAATTGCGTTAAAATTTATTTGAATTCAGTTGAAACGATTCTAAACCGTTAAAAAGTGTTTTAACGCATTTTAACTGTGTTTAAAACAAGTTTTAACAAATTACAAATACATTTTAAACGGTTGAAGCGCATTTAAAGGGTTCGAAGGTGTTTAATCGCGTTTTAACGCATTCATCTAATTGCGTTAAAGTGCATTTTAAACCTTTAAAATGTGCTTAACGTAGTTTAACTGCGTCAAAACGCACTTTAAAATTTGTTTAATTTGGTTTAACTGCGTTAAAACGCATTTTAAACCATTAAAACTAATTTAACGTAGTTTAATAGCAATAAAATGCATTTGAGGCCGATTAAAAGCGTTTTAAAGTATAATAGTTTAATTACTAAGAAATGCATTTAGAAGCTTTAGAAGGCATTCTATTGCATTTTAACGAATTTTTAACTCGTTTAATAGTGTTAAGGCGCATTTATAGCCGGTTAAAAGCGTTTTAATGTAGTTTAATTCACATTTAATACTATTCGGATCAATTTTTGCTGCATAAACAGGTTAGATTAAAATTTGATCCTAGAACGCATTTGATCCGGATTGATTTATCGTCAATTTTTCTTTAGTTTTTTGTTGAATTTGTGTGAGAACTTCAGAAAACGGTTATTTCAAAACGAATTCTAAACCGTTGCTATTTTTTTAACTTCCTGAATTATGGAACCTTTCAAGCTAAAACTTATAATATTTTCATTCCCATTAAAAAAATCTTTATCATATTTCCAGTTGTATCACTAATGACTAAAGTTATACCCAAGTTTTTTTTGCAGTGTTCAAATTAAACTAATTTCCATCTTGCTTATCATAAATATTCCAAAATATTTCACTTTTCTTATCACTTCTTCGCAACTTATTTTATTGCTTGCATCCATAGTGGGAAACTTTTCTCTTTCCGCACAATTTCCACTCAAATGTTTCTTGTCTTTTTTGCCTGCGCCATTGTTGCATCTCTTGTAGTTTTTTTTGTCAAGACTTTGGGAGTTTGTTGTCTTCTGTCCAAACATTTTTTCCATGACATCTCTTGGATGTTTCTCCTCTTACATGCGCTTCTCACAATTGGCGTTCTTGCCATTTGTTAGATAAAAAAAGAGTGCATCTCGGGGATGGAAAAGGAAGGATGCTGATGGAGCACTGAAGGAGCGGAAAGTTGTGCTGGAAAACGAAACAATTTGTATTTTTTCATTGTGGGTGGCTCAAGGTGGATAAATTGGTGTATGTGAGCTCCCCTTTTGTTTCCTCTCACTTGTGCGTTTTCATCTGTGCTCGTACCAAATGCTACGAACTTGCACTGCTATATATCTGATAGTGTATATAAGATTTTATGAGGAGATAAATTAAGTCACAAATTAAAAGTTTCATGTGCTATGCTCTATTTTAGTTGCGACGGATTATTTATGCGTTCCTTTGTCGTGAAATTGCAACAATTTTCCACAGTTTTGTTCACTGTTTTTTTTTGTCTCTTCTTTACAAACTCTCCATGTTGTCTCTCGAAAAATTTTTATTACACTTTTTCAGGGAGCTTTTTTTCCCCGTTAGATATACAATTTTCCATTTCATATCTTCTCCTTCATCGTTGATATTGAATTGGTTGAGAGAGAGGGAAGATATTTTCGGCAAGAAGTTTTGTCTGCTGGTAAGTTGAGGTTTATTTGTGATTTTGCTTAAATAGATGAATGTTTATTCAGAGAATGTGTTTGTGTGTGGTTATTTGTGGATGTTTTATGCCATGAGGACAAATCTTCTAAACAAACATTGGAGCTCCGGCGAGAGACAAAATACATGGAGAAGGTGAAGGAGTAAAATCTGAGATGGAATCAGTTCCAAGCTCCTTTTTCATCTCACCATCTTAGCTTGAGATTTCTGGAGTTACCCACTAAAATTTATTCGCTTTTCACCCCGGCCAGGTATTCCAGGTGG
>CAKKOB020001099.1:0-21444 GCA_918844115.2 Phlebotomus perniciosus | reverse complement strand
CATTGGTTAGAAAGAGCCACAGAAACCTAATCAATGACCGATTATTGTGTTTTCCGGACGCAATAATCGGTCAGTTTTTGTCCCTTTCTAACCAATGTAAATCAGTTGAGAGGAAGGCACTTTTCTCTCAGTTATTATATCAATTCTTGTGTCGATTTTTCTCGTGTGATAACTCGGTAAGGTTGGCTTGTTTAAAACTGACTTAAAGTTGGCTCAGAGCTCAAAGCTGGCTTAAATCTTAAGTCTTGCCTCAAGCTTATGGCTGGCTTCAAGCTCAAAACTGACCTAAAGTTGGCTTAAGTTTTAAGCTGACTTGAAATCTTAAGCTTTTTCTTGATTAAAAAACATTTCGTCCAAATATTTTAAGCTAATTTGATAGTATGGAAATCTACACTATGGAATATTTCCAAAAGTGATATTAACATGAAGCAGAAATCACGGTTTCTAATGTTTCAAACCCTATTTCTTCGCAATTTTACGACCTTCGACAATTTTTCGATAGATTTCGAGTGGAGCTCGTCGACCAAATCAGATTTATTTGTCTGTTCAAAATTAAACATGTGATCATTAAAATTTTTAACCCCAAGCATCCAAATTGATAAGAAAATAATAAAAAAAATTTTGGAATATAATTCCATCAAATACTTTAAGAAATTTTATTTCTGATTCATTTTGCTTTAAGTTAATGATTTTGCTCACTGCTTATAAAAGAAATCATGAATTAGGTGAATTAGTTTATTTAGAGACACTTTGATGAATAAAGATTAACCCTTTGAAGATCACAAGTACTTTACAATCACACAATAGTAGGTATTCAGGAATTATTTTTTCCCAAAATTAACTATTCTATTAATTTTAAATAAAAAGATCAAAATTTTTGGATCACAACAGTACCTATGTTTACAACCCAAAGGCCCGGCCCTCAAAGGGTTAAGTTATTAACTTGAAATTACGAGTTTTGTCTAACAAATAAAACACTTTGGTGAAAGACAAACAATTTTTTTTACCAACTCTCGCAAAGTGATAAGAAATTTCCCAGGAAATTTCATTAAAATTATAAAGAAATCTTGAGGTTGTCTTCTAATTGAAAATCGCTTTTTTGCTTGCTCAGATCCCTAGAATTAACATTTTTTTTTTAAATTTTCATTTTTATTAACACAGAATTTCACCATTGAAGCCCCTCCTTGTGCTCGTCTTCCATCAACTATAACTTCCTCATTTGTTAACAGAATATCTTTTGGATTTACAGAGACTACCACCCCCACGGAATCATCTTAAGCGGCGGGTCACCGGAAATCACCCTTTGGGATTATGTTAGATGAATAAAATGCAGTTGTGCGGTATATAAAAAAACACTTTCACCAACTTTTATTTTGTTCAACAATGCCCAACGATTAAGGAAGAGTTAAAAATGCCCGAAATTAAGCAGTTTTAGGGAGTCCCGTTGCTCCAAGGAGAGATTCACTTTCTGGGAGAATTTTCGGTCCATCGCCCACTCGTGTGTGAATGATGTACTTCAGGAGGTTTTGCCCGATTGCCTCGAGGCGCATCTCCTGGGCCAGAGCCTCAGGGAGGGGCTCTTCGACCATCGGGAGACCCTTTAAGTAGTCCGGAGAGGAGTTTTTGTCACTGGGAAAGGCTCTCTTGATGAGATTCAGCACTTGCGGCACATCCTGGCGCAGCAAGTAGAGACAGGCATTGGGACCGGCATCGTAGGTGTAGGCCACCCTTGTCCTCCCGGAAGCAGCATTGAAGCGATGCACCAGATCCATTATGTCTCGGGAAACGTCATTCAAGTAGAAACAGGGAGGGAAGGTATCCAGAGCGATTGCATGGAATTGATTGCTGTCCTTCATGGTGATGTCAGCGAAGGTGTCAAAGTCCCTCTCCTGGATGGCTTTCCGCATCCTGTCCACCCTGTCAGGGACGACTTGCTTCGCCCGGAAGTCAATCAATGTGGAAGTTTTCACGGAGCGCTCCATTCCGCCGGTTGAGCTGGTTTTCTTGCGGTCATCACTCACCACGAGGATCAACATCTCCAGATCTGGCCAGTGAGAGCTGGGGGCGAGCTGGACGGCCACAGAATCCGATCCGCAGGGCTGCCTTTCCGCTTGCCACTGAACGAAGCCTCCATAAATGCTCCTGCAGGCACTTCCACTGCCCACTCGGGCGATTGAGGAGAGCTCAAGGGTGTCCTGGAGACCGTAGAGGGTGGCCAGGGTGTACACCAGACAAGCATAACCAGCTGCACTGGAGGCGAGCCCAGCAGCCGTGGGGAAGTTGTTTTCAGAGCAAATGTGTAAGTTCCAGGAATTGATATCACCACTGGCGCCGGATTTCTTCACCTCCTCCCGGACTAAACAAAAAGAGTAAGAGAGTTATGAGCCCATAAACCATCAAAATTGATGGAGAAACTCACATCTCTGCAAAACATTGATGATCCGAGGTGAGTCAAAGGTTTGCTCCTGTCCATTCAGCCACAGTCTATTTTTAGCAAAGTCCGGTGAAGCTGTGATGGTTGTTTTTGCATACATTTCACTCAGGGTCACACTGATGGAGTCATTAATGGGCAGGAGGAGTGCTTCATCCCGCTTTCCCCCTGAAAAACGCCCCAAAAGGCGCCCCAAAAATAGGTCAATGGAGCACCCAAGATATCCCTTCCGAATCACCCCCAATCACTTACAGTACTTAATGACAGCAATATTAACTGGTGCGATACAAGTTGCTGAAGTCATTGCTGGGGCCAAGTTTCTCAGGAAAGTGGAGCAAATGCGTAAAATGTGCGGTCAAACCACGTACACAAAACGGAATGAATGAATTTTCGGGTGAAATATCGTCGCGATATATCGCAGCCGCCAAGCGGAAATCGTGGGAAGCTGAGCCGCCATTGTCGCTCAGTTTTGCGCTGTCACCGAAAATTTTCACAGCTTCTCCGGACGTGCGTGAAAAAGTGCTTTTCCACCGGGAAATAGTGCATTTTCCGTGACAAACGCTATGTAAAACGCTTATTTAGCATCAGAAGCATAAACAGACAGTATTATTTGCGCTGCGTGATGTGTATTTGAGGCTAAAACCGTTGTGATCTGTTGAGGATGACAGTTTGATGTTTTTTGCGTATCAGCCGGAAACAGTGATAAGAAATGGGCATTTTGGAGTCGGAGGCATTTGGAGACTACTTCTACGACATATTTATCAGCAATTTTACCAAGTGAGTACCAGAAAATCAAGTTTTCGTGGGTTTTCCCGCGTCAAACAACCGTTGGATTGCAGATGCTTTTACCGTTCACTTTTTACCGTCTCTTTGGGGCGCTTTTCCACCTCGGAAGTAGTTTTTCAGGACATTTTTCCATCTCCTTGACACACTTTTCCGTCTGAGGAGACTGTCATAGTTGATTATTATTAGGAAATTCATTGCGCAACTCGTTGAAAAAGTGCGAAGGAATCTGAGCGACAAAATTTCACGCATAACCTCAAATGCCGCTCGTTGAACCTTGACCTTGCGCAAAATTGTTTACCCCAATCAGCTGTGCCGGTTTGTTTGTAAATAAATCTCATATGATCTCACGCATGTCTCTCTCGCCAAAACAGAAAAGCCGCGTCGGACAAGGGATTCCGGACACGTGGACGGACGAATGAGAAGAAGGATGGTCAGCGACATGTTGTTCCGGGGTCTCTGCTGAGCACCTACCGGATGGAGCTGGAGCCGAATTCTTCCAAGTTTGCGGTGTTCTCGCTCATCAGGGCGGCCGTGCTGGAGGTGGAGGCGAAGTACGCCTTGATTTATGGGGGATTTCCAAGGAGGGCGCTTGGGAAATCCTCCTGTTGTGTTCACTGTTCCACATTATGTGAGTATTTAATTTGTGGGGGATGTTTAAAAGATTTTAAAACATTTTTGGTTTTTTCTCTCTTCCAGCGGACAACGACAGTGACGACAGTGATGAATCCGAAGAGACAACTCAGCGAGAAGTTGTGCAGAAAGTGCCCCAAATTGTGGGTGCTGGACTCAAGAGTCTCTTTGAATTGATCGCCGAGGCTCGAAACATCCATCCGCGTCTCTGCACGCGAGCCCTGAAAGCCCTCCTGGACATAATTCAGGGGCAGAATCCGGAGAGTTTCAAATCAGAGCCCGGCGAGATGATCAATCAGCTGTTTGATCTTCTCCTCGATCTGGCCACTCTGTACGAAAGTTCGATGGGGGATCAGTGTGACGTGAATAATTGGTCAGCTATTGGGTGTTCAGCCCTCCTGGGATTGTGTGTGGCTCGTGGAGACACTGGAAAGATCTTGAGAGCTCTCACGGCGATGCTAATGTCGCCCCATCAGTTGTCATCGCAGTACATTGCCTTTCCTCTGGTCTTGAACACTTTGCAGAGGAGTGTTGTGGCTGTGGCGCTGAATAGACCGACAAAGCCGGATTTCCTGAGAAATGGAATCCCAAATAATTGCTTACTCGATCAATTCTCTCTGGCCAATCAGCTTCCAGCGACTTATGCCTTCAACTTGCAGCCCTCCATTGCGTCCGATGGGCGGTTTGTCTTTATTCTCTTGGGCAGGAGTTTGCTGAAGATTGGCACGGGATTCAATGGCACGCTGAAGGGGTATCTCTATGCGGTGAATAATGAATTTGGAAAGGAGACAAACGGATGGATTGGATATGCAAGGAATACTCTCTACTATCGACGCCTGTCGAAGAGGAATTTTGACAATGTACTGATTGTGGACACTGATAAGCTCGCAGTGGTGGAATCTGTGCATCTGAGTGTGGGTCAGGGAAAGGATATCCAGAGTATCTTGTTCTCAGATGGAGAGTCTTTGAGTGTTTTGTGCACAACAAAGGATGACAGTTTGGTGGTGAAGCAAATTCTCCCACCAGTTGGGGGGACGGTGTTCGATTTGCCACTGAAGTTGGCGCGAAAGACATTCCGAACCCTGGGATATGCAGCTTTTGAGGATGAAGTGTTGAATCAGAATCAAATCCAGAAGATTCAGTCTTCGTATAATCCTTTTGAGCCAAAATTGAGTAATGATGTGGAGGTGTTGAGTATTTGCTGTGGCAAGGAGTTTGGTCTGGTGCGAACGCCCACAGGAAAGGTTTATTACTACGGGAAGGCAGCATCGCTGGGACTTAAGAGTGTGGGAAAGAGTCCAACATTGAGATTGACCGAGCTTATTGTGTCCAAATCGGAGAATATTGTTCACATTTCTGTGGGACATGATGGAGTGCACGCAATTCTCGTAACAGATGATGGATTTGTCTACTTCACGGGAACAGCGAGAAGAGGTAAGGATCAGATCTTTATTTATATGTAAATGACTGATCTGTTAAAATATTCAATCCATTTGTTTTTATCATCCTAGGTGAGGATGGTGACTCATCCAAGAATCGCCGTCAGCCTAAAGCGGTGAAGCCGAAGAAGATCTCAAAGGTGGAAGTAACCAATGTCGTTTATTCCTCCTGCAATAACGGTACGTCGGCTTTTGTTACAAAAGCCGGTAAACTGTTGATGTACGGCAAGGATACGGCTCATTGCGATGCAGCGGGATTTGTGACTGTCCTGGCGGATCAGCATGCAGTTAAGGTGTCACTGGGGAAGGCTCACTGTGCCGTGTTGAATGCCAAAGGGCAATTGTTCACGTTTGGACTGAACAACAAGGGTCAGTGCGGGAGGGTGTTTGTGAAGGAGAAGGAAACATCGTTGATGGAGACTTCCGAGGCGAAGAGTGTTGAGATTTCCGTTGGTGCAAAGACCGAATTGGCGCCCATTTGTGATCCTGATGATCACAGCCTGACCCTTGGTCAGTGTCGAGTCTGCACGATCTGTCGGGAATGTACTGGATATAATACATCGTGTGTTGTGATGCAGAGAATCCCGCAGGAGCAACGCATCCCGGGAGCGGATTGTGATTGTGGACATGGATGTGCTGGATGTTCCAAGTGCTCAGCCTGCAATGGATGCATCAGTCAGCAGGAGAGTGAAGGTGTCTCAGAGGCCCAGAGAGATTCCACTACAGTGTCGAGAGTGAGATATCGAGGTCCTGTGCTGAGGAAGAAGGAGAAAAAGTATGCTGAGGAGACGAATATGGGATCAGATGCTGAGAGGGATCAGCCAAGAGTGGCTCCTTTGCCACCGGCTAGAGTCACTCTTCCCTCAACGAGTCCCGTGATTCAGATATCTTGTGGACTCCATCATACAGTGGCGCTCACGATGGCTGGAGAGGTGTTCACATTTGGAAGTAATCAGTATGGACAGTTGGGAACGGGAGATCTTCAGCCCGTATCTGGTCCGACACAAGTTAAAGTGTCAGGAACTGTGACTCATGTCGCTGCAGGAGCCAATCATACTGTTGTGATGACTCATAAGGGGATTGTTTATACATTTGGGAATTACCAGAAGGGACAATTGGGGAGATTTCCCAGTGAATTTCACAAGGATGATGCAGGAAAGTGTGATCAGCCATCGGTGTCGGAGTTGTTGCAGCAGCGTCAGAAGTTTCTGTGGAACTGTATTCCGGGAGCTGTTTTGGGTATTGGACCGAATTTTGGGAAACGTGCCACATGGATTAGTGCCAGTGGTGATCAGACATTCATTAAGATCGATGAGAGTCTAGTGACTGGATCGATGTTGACGAAACTCAACATTGTGGCGGATAAGAATACAATGCTGTTGATTCCAAATGTGCCGCTGTCCTTTGATTGTCTGACGATTAATCGTCAAGATGGGACATGCTCGACACATAGCAGGAGTCAGATGGACTTCACGAAGATCATTCAGTCACATCAGGCGACTATTGAGCAGATGGCGTCGGATAAGTGCAATCAGAACACGGAAGTGCCGAAGGAGATGAATCAGAGCATCCATGAGGCGAGAAATCAACTGTTTGACTTCCAGGATTGCATGCAAGGGGCGAAGGGCGGGAAGAATGCTCATAAATCCTTGGAGATTCAGCCACAGTTGGCGTTCACACTGGAGCCAAGTTATGGGAATCTGTGGGCATTTGATGCTATCGCCAAGAAGATGTACTGCTACAATGTCATTGCCAGTGACATGACGAACTCCTCTGTGGATCACAGTTCGGATTTGAGGGCTATCCTGTCGTCACATTTGGCTTTGCCATCCAAAGTGGATGCGCCGATTACGAGGAGTCAAGCTTCGTTGAATCTTCTAGCGTGTCTGGATATCTTGACTTCCTCTTCGGATAACATTCCGCACTGCTTTGAGACTTTGGTGGAGCAATCCATGAATTCGGCCAAGGAGTCATCGGGAACGGACTTCTTGTCTGTGGTGAGATTTGAGAATTACGGCGGAGGTTGGGGATATTCAGGACATAGTGTTGAAGCGATTCGATTTACTGCCGACACGGATGTTCTGATTGGAGGATTTGGAATTTTCGGAGGACGCGGAGAGTACACTTGCAAGCTTAAAGTTTACGATCTTGGACCAGAGGGTGGTGGATATGAGAAGGATGGGGTTTTGATTGCTGAAACCGATGACACACCCTTTGAATGTCCGGCCAGGAGTCGCTACAACGTCCTCCTAACGAAACCAATAACCGCATCAGCTGGGAATTGGTTTCTGGTTTGGAGTCGCATTTCTGGGCCCTCTTCGGATTGTGGATCCTGTGGTCAGGCAAGTGTTACGACAGATGATCAAGTTGTCTTCACATTCAAGTCTTCGAAGAAAGCGAATAACGGAACGGACGTTAATTCCGGACAAATCCCTTCGATTCTCTACAAAGTCATCAATAGGGAGTCCAAACAGATTTCTGATCATATTGATGTTGAGCCAATTCACAAGATTTCCAAGATGTTTGCCAATTCAGTGACGAAGGAGTGCTTCGATAGTCTCGTGTCGCTTCTCAATTGGGCATGGGGAACCTTCAAGATGTCTCTGGGGGAGTTGAAGGATCGTCGGAGGTATCTGCATGTTCACTCATGCCTTGAGAGATTGGTTTATGTGAACAAGTCTTGCCTGAGACTCCTCCGGAAGTACACCAATGAGGTCTATCCGGTGGTGACGATGGACAAGGGGGAGAAGAAGAGCAAATTCTGGGGAGGAGAATCCAAGGAGGGAGACAAGAGAAAGTCTGCCAGTTTGACGGTGAATAAAGGAGCTTCAACATCCAAGATGACAACCATTTCCACGAAGCTTTTCAGTCTCAATACTGGAACTGTTGAAACATCAACTCCCGCGGCGAAGAAGCCCAACTCGGAGAATCTCCTCCTAGCCGAATGTATTGGGGAAGTTCGTGGACTTCTAATGCAGATTCTCTGCGATGATATCCAATTGGAGGCGGATACTGAGGCCTTTGATATGCTGACAAACATCCTGGATGAATGTCATGTGACTTTTGTGAGTTGCTTCAATGCATTCTATCCAACGTCGACGCTCAAGTGGAATTGCTTGTGTGATCAATTGGCTCAGATGGAGAGAGGAGTTCTCCATTCGCGACTCCTGAGCGCCATCCTCGCTGGTCTATGTAGTCCAAATGTTCAGTTGAGGAAGACTTTCTCTCTCCTAACGCCAAATCGTGAGAGAATTTCACTTGTCAGTCCGAGCGATAATTCCGGATTGCCGATGCTGACATCCATGGAGAATCATTCGTATCCGGTGCTGGTGGAGCAGATGATCTACAGGACGCAGCAGGAGAAGAGTGATTTTCATGCTAATACGTGGACTTTTAAGGATGTCCTCATGAAGTTGCTGAATATCATCTCAAAACCCATCAAGTCGAAGATTGAGAACATCTATCATAGTCGTTGTGGGAATTTTCTCAACATTGATGTGGGCAAGAGCACCAATCAGGGACTCATTGACAATTGTTGTCATCTTCTTGCGAGGGTCCTGGCGGAGATTGTCTACGAGAGCTGCACATTTGATGTGAGTAGTTAATCTTAAATTTTTGATTTCAACGATTTTCCGAAATCGGATTTAAACCTTAAGCTGACTTAGAATCTATAGTTTAGATTAGCAAAATGGTTTAAAAACGTCTTGTACTACTTGAAAACTACTCAACTTGACTCGAAAGTTTGACCTTATGGTTAAATTTCCGTTAAATTCAAGGAAAATTCTTGGTAGGTATTATCAACCAAGGACTTTAGTTGATTCACCAAAGTTTAATTTTAACCAATCATGTAGATTTGTGAATATGTTTTATAAATTTTAACTAAGCTGAGAGTCAAATTAAAAATTTTAAAAGATTTCTTTTAGTTAATACTTTTAGTTAACGAAACTTTTGTTGCATCTATCAATGGAATTAAACTTTAGTTGAATCAACAAATTTATTCAGGAACTTACCTGTCAAGAAAATTGTTAAAATCTACCAGAGAAAATATGTTTTGCAGAACAAAATATTTGGTAAATTGACTATATTGAATCAATAACTATTAATTCTGATTAAAAATTTTGTGAATTCAACAAACCCTATGCTAAATTAGCCAGTTTTCTGTTGAAATGAACTAATTGGTGGCTTAAGCCGTTCACCACTTCTTTGTTAAATGAGCAAAACTTTTATAATTCTACTAAATATTTGTAGAAATCACAAGATGACATGTCGAAGTGACAAAACATTTGTCAAATTGACCCACCTTTTCTTTCAGTGATGGATTGAGAAATTAAGACCCAAGAAATTTTTTACCAATAACGAAGTAACTTTTCCATTGGCTTATTCTGTTTCCTTTCCATTATTCCAGTTCGATGTGGCTTTGTTGCCATCAAAGAGCCTCCAAACAACTGGCTCAAGATACACAAGAACTGACTCCAGCAGAACCTGGAACACAGGGAATTTTGGTCCAGATGCAATTGCCTTCTCGGTGGATAAGGCCGGTATAGCGATCGCCGGTGCGGTGATCTATTCGGGATCAGGAAGTTATGAGTATCAGTTGGAGCTGTTGCACGACACAATGGATTCTAAGTTGCAATTCCAGAATCGCTGGGAGACTCTCGAATCCACTTCTGGGACTTACGATCAGGAGGTGGTTCAGAATGACATGGTTGAGCTGAAATTCGATCGTCCGGTGCAGATTAAGGAGCACGGACGCTATGCTATCAGATTGTGCTCGCAGGGCTCGAGAACGTGTTCTGGGGATGCGGGAGTGACAAGTTTGAGGGGACCTTGTGGAGCAACATTTACATTCTTCCCATGTGATTTGAGTTTCAATGGAACAACGCCGATCAGAGGACAGATTCCTTGTCTCTTGTACTACAGCTCACCGCTGAGGAATGAGAATCACACGGGGAAGATCATCAATGAGATGCACGCGAGGGATACGGTGTTGCAAATTGCATCGGATATAACGAAGAAATGTGCTGAGTTGTTGATTCTGGCGAGAAATACGGCAGCCATGACGATTTCACCGAGTGAAAAGAGTCCCAATTCGTCAAATAACACCCAAACAATTGATTCTGAGCACAATATTACGCCCATTGAGGAACACATGGACATTGCATGGAGTAATAATTCGTATCATAATACTTCCACTAGCTTTTCGGAGAGCAATATGTCTACGGCCAGAGATTTGACGAAGAAGATTGAGTCCTTTTCCAAAGGGATCATTGAGACGTTGAAGTTTGAGAAGAGAGCCAATCCATTTGAGTTTGAGATTGAAATTGGAGCGACGGAGATTAATCCGAAGGACTTGATGGAGGAGAATGATTTGAATGATAGAAAGAAGTTTGCCAAGATGAATGGGAATAATAGGAATTTTGGCAATGATGATGACATCAGGAATTATCTGAATGAAGTGGCGGGAAATCGTGATGATGATGATGGATTTTCGCAGATGAGCACTTCGGGGATTCTGGAGTTGTTTGGCATTAGAGATGCCAGTATGTTCCATACTCTCTTGCCGCTGGTGTTTGCTCACATTGGACCGCTGGTGAATACAGATCCGAGGAGTTGTGTCCAGATTTTGAGTCTCATCCGGGATATTTTGCCTCACGTGGCGGCCCTTAATCAACTGCACGCGGGAGGGTAAGAATTTTTTTACTTGAGAAATGAAGGATTTTCTTTATATTTCTTCGTGATTTATTATTTTAGATTAAACGCCGCGAAGGAGGCGGAAGGCGAAAATGGGGAGAATGTGGATGTGAGGAATAGGAATCAGGAGAGTCTAGAGGGTCCGCTAGTGGACTTGTATACCACCAGCAAGCACTATTGCACCGTTGAGAGTGATCATCCGTACAAGAGTGCAATGATTAGTAGCTACAAGGTGGAATTTCCGGCATCTGTTCACTGGTTCTCATTGGAATTTGATCCTCAGAGTGGAACAGCCCAGCCAGAGGATTCCCTCCTCCTGTCCATTCCTCAGGCGCGTCTCATGGCGTCCAACGGTCGTACACAGCATCAATGCGAGGAGAGCATCAACAGCAGGAAGAGTGTGGATGTCATCACGAGCTACTCATCAGTGAATGACGACAATGCATGGAATATATTCAATCAGCGCTCCTCAGACGATGAAAATTGGATTGTCGTGAAGAAATTCAACACGTAAGCATTCTCTTTGTCATTTTGATGACTCTCTCAATATTTGTGTTTTGCCTTCCAACTCTTTCAACACTATCAATTTGATAAGTTATTTAGGTATTTGTTGGATGATTAGGTATTAGTTCTATGACCCATTTTCTGGGTATAGTCTTTCAGCTCTGTGGGTTTATCTTGATGAATATCAATTTTGAGAAATTAGGGCTTTAGATTTTGCGTAATCTATATGATCTACAGTTTCATGAAATTATACCTAAATTACTCAATTAGTGAGAATTTTATAATTTTTACCAACTTCAAACATTATTGCTAAAGATCAAAACGTATTTAAATGCAAATTGATAGTCTATTAGTTGGGATTCTCCAATCCCAGCTTACTGTAATGAGTCACCCAGTCACCAAAGTCGAAGTCACCTCCAAGTCCCCTGAGTAGGGAAGCTCCACGAATTAGAATCCCCACATTTCAAAAATGATAGGCGTTCAAAAATTCTTTTCTTTTATTTTTATTACAAATGGTAGTAGTTTATCTTCTTTCAAATTTATTAATCTTTGAAAAAAAGATAAGAAAGCCCAGCTAACAGTGCAATCTTACCCAGGCGGGTGCAGAAAGTCAATTTTAACGGCAAATACAAGGCATAGTTCCTGGAATTTATAGGAAATTCGATTAATATTTCACAATTAGATAGTCTTTTCTTGATTTACTTACCTTATAACGGGAAAGTAGTAACATACAGAGCCATATACTATCATATATGTAGGCCATTTGTTTTTGAAACATCTGAAATATTTGTATGGAAAATGGTAAAGACCGTAGAGACCAGCAAATACTACCGCAGAGCAGAAAGTCAATTTTAACGGCAAATACAAGGCATAGTTCCTGGAATTTAAAAGAAATTCGATTAATATTTCACAATTAGATAGTCTTTTCTTGGTTGACTTACCTTATATGTGGAGAATAGTAACATACAGAGCCATATACTATTCTCATGCATGCAGGCCATATTGGTGATTTGATTTCGGAAGATTCTGCTTCCTTTCGTCTTCGAACTTCCTCTTCTGCTCGTCTGCTTGACTCCTCTTGTTGTTTTCTTGCTTCCTCTTGTCGTCTTCTTGCTTCCTCTTCCGAACGCTTTCTTGCGTGCTCTTGCTGTCTCCTTGCTTCCTCTTGCCGCTTGTATATTTGTTGTAGAAACTCTGCTTCCTCTCGTCTTCGAACTTCCTCTTCATATAGTTTTTTCCATTTATTTTCAGACTGAGTTGTTCTTGTTTCTTCGTCAAATTTTCGTCTAGCTTCCGCTTCTGCTTGTCTCCTTGACTCCTTTTGATGTTTTCTAGATTCTTCTTGTCGTCTCCTTGCTTCCTCTTCTGAACGCTTTCTTGCTTGCTCTTGTCTTCTTGCTTCCTCTTGTCGTTTCCTTGCTTCCTCTTTTGAACGCTCTCTTGCTTGATCTTTCTGTCTTCTTGCTTTCTCTTCGAATTTATTTCGTCTTGGTTTCTCTTGTTGTTTTGCATTATTTTCATTTCGTCGCTGTTCACAATAAGGAATTTTGCATTTGTATCCAGAATTCAGACAATTTTTCACTGTTTGAATATCCCTTTCACTTGCAGTACACCACCACTTAGGAGAATAATATTGAGGATCATGTCCATAGAAACTTTCGGCTGCAACTTTATCTAAGAAACTGTTGTAGATTCTCCTACTGTCCAAATTTTCTAGTAAACTTTTAGCACCGTTTACAGCCTTGAAAGCCTTTTCAGCCCCTGGCACCTTATTCTTGTCCGGATGTAGGATCAGAGCGATTTTTCTGAATGATCTCTTGATGTCGGTGTCAGTAGAATCTCTGGAGATTTGTAGCACATCGTACAAAGTTTTGCTGTTCTTAATTCGGTTTACAGCATCCAAATGTTCTCTTTTGTTCATCGTGGAATGATTTTCACACGATTCTTTCACAGCACGTTTAACTTTAGCAAGAAAATAATAAAAAGAGCGTTCTAGAGAAGTACGTATATAAAAGGGGATTCCCCGGTTATCTATACCTGTCAAATATAGGGATTACCAAATGTTATCCTCCGCTCTGCCCTCGTGTCCACTCTTGCCGTAAGATACGTTTATGAATATTTTAGACCTGTTATCTGGCGAAAAATGACAATCCCGCTTTCTGTCGTCAGCACAATGTTTTGTGTTTTTAAAAAATCTTTTAATAAATGTCAACGTTTTCTTTTGTATTTTTCTTTTCTGTTATAATTTTTGATAAAAACTTCAGGGTGAAATTTTACCATTTGAAACATTTGCTAAAGATCAAAACGATCAAAATGTATTGAACGCAAATTGATGGTCTATTTTGAGAATTTATTATTCTCCGACAATCCAAGAGCATTCAAGGGCGACTCATTTCAAATTTTAGGGGTTTAAATATCACACAGACTTCCAGAGTGAAGATTTGTTTAAATTGCGCAGTATAAAAAAATCGTCTTAAGTGTTTTGCTTTGTTATGAATCACCCATTGAATATAATTTTGGTGCGTGAATGATTAATTTCATACACACCCGAAAAACCCATTTATAATGTCCTTATCTCAAAATTATTCTTAGAAATTTTTTATGAATAAACAAGAGGCCTATTTTATCTCACTTTTCAGTCCATCGCAGTGGAATCAGAATTCGATAATTCTTCCTGGAAATTGTCTCCAGCTGTCACTTGAGACTGCGACAAATTATTTGCATGATCAGCAAGCCAATCGATATGGCTTTAAGTGTCTAATTGTTGGCTATGAGAATCCATCGATGGAGAAATTCCCCAATTCATGTCTAATCCGTCTGGAGCATGAGCTGGCGTACTTGGGCGGGATGTGCAGTGCAAATCTGATGAAGAAGGATTTGGTATTACCGGGAGATAAATGTGAGGATCTGTCGCCGATCAGTGAGACACTGAAGAATCACGCAGGACTTCTGGGGAAGGGATTCGCTCTCCCAGACTCAATGTTGACCATCAATCAGGCACTGGATTCACATCTTCCAATTGGGTAAGTTGCATTTTTTTCTTATCTTAGTGTATTTTTTTTTCTTTATTTCCTCTAGGAACATGTGATCACATTTGACTTGGTATTTGAAAGTCACTTAAAAACTAATATTTATTTTTTACATTACTTTTGCAAGTGGCTTTTAGAGAAATTAAATTAAAGTTTAACGAATTGAAAACCCTCTTGGCTGGGAGTTTTCCTCCAACTTCAGTTCAATCTTAAAAAGTCAGTTGAAAAGTAATCTTTGATTTTATACATTACACATAAATATTTTGCAAGTGACTAATTAGAGGGTAAAATTTTTCTTACAATTCAGTCTTCAAGAGTCCATGATTTTCAATTTGCATAACAATTTGTGTTTCACGGTATGTTTTACCCTCTGGCTTGACTATTTCCAATTGTCGGGCCTTTCGTCTGCGCCACCAGACACACAATATTATGATCAAGATGATCAACAGGAGGAGGATAAAGAGTCCAACTCCTAGAATAATGTACCAAAAGTGAGAAGTTTCTATGCAGAAATTCTCAATGATGTAAGCAAATGAGTGAAAATCTTCTGGATTACTACTGAAATCTTGATTCCTATCAATGATGTAATCACTAAGTCTGAAGAAGGTTTCACTGGAGAATTGATGAAAGAACTCATTATGCTGAATCCTACTGATCTGCTCACATGTGATGGGCGTAATGAAGCGATTTGTCGTGAAGACTAATCGGAATTCTGGGGCAAATTTTAGTGGTTCAGGATCTCCGGGTGTGTCAAAGTTGTTACGGGAAAAGTCCAGGAACATTGGCTCAGTGATCCTCCTTAGGACTTCTCTTTCAATTACAATTGAGACAAATGCTCGCGGCTCAATAAAAGTCATGTTGTTTTCCGTTATCACTGGCATACTTTGCACTGACATGACGAAACTCTCACCACTTAAGCCGGCAAAGTTATTCCGGAAGATACTCGCCATGTTGACCACTAGAAAGGAAAGGAAATTTAGTAAAGAGAAAAGTAACTGGAAGCGAATTGTTGACTGGTCAGTAATTTACTGATCAGTAACTGATAATCACTGATCAGTAACTGAGCAGTAATGATCAGTAGGTTGTTAAAACTGATGAGTACAAAATTCAACTGAACAACATTTCTATTGGATTTTTCTGGAAAGTTCTTATTAAATTCTTCTAAAATATAGAAGGGACTAATATTTGGTGAAAATAATGACCAAATAATAATGCGAATATGCGAATATAATAAGCGAATAATGACCATTCAACTGCAAAAATTTGTTAACAGAACTATTGCCGTGTGACAGCACCATAAAAAGTAAAATTATTCAAAATTTTAAGATCTCTTTAACAATTACCATTCTTACCTTGAAAATCAAACGCTCTCGAGTGGATGCGTGACAAAAAATTACTGTCAGATATCATAAGATTTGATGTTACGTCCAAATCGTAGAAACTACGAGAAGAAATTTGTCCATTGACGGTAGAATTCGTAATGCTGAATGTGTCGCAGGAGAATTTCTTGAAGGCTTGATGTTCTATGCGACTGATAAAGGTGTTCCAGATAGTAAATGCCTCAAGTCTGTGCCTTATCGCTGTCACGGCAAATGAGTTAATTAGTCCAATTCTGCATCTATCGAACAATATGGATGTGATGAATCCATTGATGGCGTGGGAGGGAATTTGCTCAATGACAACATTCCGGAACATCAGCGATACTCTCAATTGCATCGATGGTCGAGGGAATGAGAGGGAGTTCTCATCCAATACGAGATGTTCAATGTTGATAAAGGTGACTTCAGTAAGAATTGTTAGGGTGTCAAAGGTGCCATTGAGGATTCGAATGAATTTACAGTTGCTGACTGTAACATGAGCAATACTGCCCATCATTCGCGGCAAGATGGCCTCCTAAACAAATTGTTGGAGTTGTTGAAGTACATTTTTTGTGCAAATATTTGCCAAATAGAAGCTGTGTTCATTTGCTCTTTCTTACCTCATTTCGGAATCCGCAGTCACACAATCGTCCCCTGTCGCGATGGATACAATGCACTTGCGATGGTGGTCTCAGCGCCATATCAGTATCTTGGTTATCATTTCCATCATTTCTACTAATTGATCCGTGATTCACCTCTTGTGGCCTTATTAATTCAACATCTTCATTGCTCACATAGTCATTTGCACTTTCATCAATTTTCTCAACATATTCACTATATTCTCGGCTGTAGTCGATCTTATGGGCTCTCGTTATTGTATAGACACTCGCGAAGAGGAGAAGAAATAGGATGTATCCTTTAGTCATCTTCATTCACTGTAATTAATCACTTTTCTGGTTATGCAAAATGGAATGCCCATAAAAGGAGTAAAATAACTCACAAATTCGTTGGTCTCCCGTGAAAACTTTTCTGTGATCTAATTGTGTGGAAATTTATGAGTAAAGAGAAGTGTGAAAAAATTGCGTTTATCAGGTAGGAAGGCGTTTTTTTTGTGTGTGAGAGACTCTTCCACAGAAAAGATAAGATAGCAAAATCGAACACACAGTTCATGTATTCTGTGAAATTTTATCATAGACGCACCGATTTTTGCTTACATTGGTGTTTGTGTGAGGGAAATGTGTCGATTTTTAGGCTTTTTAGGGTACAGAGTGACAAAACATTTCGATCGACTGCATTTGGCTTGAATTTTGGTTAAGAGCACCAAAGATGTTGGAAAATATTAACTAATTTTTGCACAGAAAAGGTTTATGGAAATTGAGTTTTCTAGCACGAGAGAAAATTGCATTTACACTGATCTGAAATCAGCCGAAAACCTGTTAAAACTGGTTTGTGTCTTGGCTTATAATAGACATTTGTTTAAATCCTTTGAAGTTTGCGTCCCTGCTATGTATTGTCTTTTTTTAATAGAGTCAATAGATCTCTTTGACTAATTGATTATTCATTATTGAAATGCAATTGTTCTTTTATTTCGGTTACATTTCGGTTAATTCCAGGCTACAAGTTGTCAACCAGTTGTTGTAAATGGTCGTAAAGGACCGAAAATAATAAAGAACTAATGAATTTCTTAACTCAATTTGAATAAAGGACTACTTACTAGTCTAAACGGTCTAAACAGAATAGATTTATAGCGGAAACACAAACCTCAGTTAATTTTTGAAAAGGCATATTATTAGCCGAGACACAAACACCTCTGATTAACTGATCCACATTTTCTGCTAAATTTCTTTGCTTGGGTTTAAGATCTAAGTCGGGCTTAAAATCTAACTCTGGCTTAAAGCTTAATGCTGACTCGAAGCTTAAACCTTAAGGCTGGCTTAAAGCTCATGGGTTATTCTTCATTAAAACAAATAATTTTCTCCAAATATTTGAAGCTAATTTAATAGTGTGGGTGGATCTACCTTAAATCTTCAAAATATGTAGATTTCATAGTCACTCTGTGTCTGATTGGACATTTTACCTGTGGTATGTCAAAAATAGATGTTCTCAGGTGAAAAAAAAAGAGCAAAGGCGTATTATTTACCTAATTGAAATTAATACACAATTGAATTTTGTGTAATGCCAAATGACGAAATGGCTGTTTACTGTGGAATTCAACGACAAAAGCTTTGGTCATTTGGCCTTTTTTTCCTCGATGTTGTCATGAAACTAATTCTTGCTGAATTAGCGATCTTCACATGATACCGAGAGGTCGGAGTATTATTGACATGTTAAGTACGTTCAATTGTCGACTGATTAAGAAAAATATAGTTCAACGCTAGTAAATTTGAGGCTTCCTCTTTATACACTTGAGAATGCGCGCAACTCATCAGTTGTGGAGAGTTATTTACAATAGACACCCATCTCCTTTCTATTGACATTTACATGGAAGAAAAAATTGTATTTGGAAGTTTTCTTTTTCTCCAAAATGCATTGAATAGACACAAAAGTAACATTTATTTGCCTATTAGGTGCCAGTCAATGGAAAAAGCGCGCGTGAGAGTCAATTTAACTCACAATTGCACTTCTATGACTTGTGAGTGTCACCAGAAAGTGTTAAAAAAGTCAGTGTTACATATCATTATCACGCTTCTTATTGAAATTTTGCCCTTGGTCTAGTCTCTCTCTTTTTTTACTTATGTTTTTCCTCATCTTTCACTCAAAAATGATAAAGAGGATGTTGGACGAGAGGAAAAAAAGTTTCCTTGCATTGATGAGCGCGTCAGAAAACTTTCTATTATATTTCAACACCATTGAGAATCATTTGGAAAATTTTCCCTCAAGTTGTTTTCTAGAAAATATAGAGACCACGTGTGCATGAGTTATTACTCCACGGTTTAGAGAGAGAAAAATAAATCTTATGACTTCACTGATATTTTTATCGTAGAAAAGTGTAATGTAATCCATAAATGATCACTTTGTCGTATATTTAAAGTCACTTTAATTGATTACACACAGTGTCGAAAATTTATAAATATACACTCGAGCGATGATCGACAGCATCCTTTCCCCATGAAATCTCCACAATCACTGAATTTTCTTCACAACAGTGTGTGGAGTGAAATGGAGGTCTCTCTGGTGGATCGCACGCGATTACAAGTATTAATATTTTTCCTCAGCCGCGCGAGTACTTGAATCAGAGGCAATATCACTGTGTTGGTGGTTGCGCAATTTGAATTGTTCACACACAATGGCTCTTTTGCCATCTTTCAGCGAATAGATGGAAGTTAGATAGATTTTTATTGTGCGGGAGAGACGCCAAGTGGATCATGTGAAATTGATCGTAACAAATTTTGTTTGGAGGATTTCCATATGTATTGTCGAAATGAACAAAAAAATGAACGCTTCAGTTGTTTTATAATCATTTTTATTACAATAGTTAGTATTATAGATTTTTTTATTACCCAATTATGAATCAATATAATTAATATCACGTAGTATAAAATTCTTATCGTATAAGTGTGGAAGATGTAAGACAACTAGAATCTGTCCATAAATGTAAAAATTTTAGTCTTTTTCTTTTTGTTCAGCAACATCTATGATACACACATGTTGATCACGATCGCGCGATCCTTTATGCATCCGCATAGTCAATGACATCGTCCATTTTCACGGTTATATCACTCCCACCAGAGTGATCAGATGACGCGGAGTTCTTCTTTTGCAGTCCAAAAGCACCTGAATGATCCCTCTCGGTGGATCCATCCTTGCTCGATGACTGTCCCTTGGATGTTGGAATGGTGTACTTTGGTATTGTGCGATTGGATCGGGGTGATCGGGTTATGTGGAAGTTGGGATTGTTGGCAAACTCATTGGCTAATCGTTGAACTTTGCCTTGAGTCACATTAGGTGTTGCTGATGATGATGGCGTTGATTGGGACAGGACATCGGGTAAATTCGGTGGTGTGGCTCTTTCTGGTGGTTCTGGCACATTTGTTCCTCCAATCGCATAAGGACTGATTAGTTTCCGTTGCGGTTCTGCGAAGATAAAAGCGAAAGATATTTAGGATTAGATCGATTATGTAGGACGTTTTTGGGGAAATAGAAAATATTAGTAAAAGCGCTTAGTTGGTTTCAGAATCAAAAATCATGAGTTTGGAACGTAATTTTTAAAGATCGTACAATCTAGTTTGGTAGATCTAGCTAGAATTCTAGTATCAGGAATAAGTAACTTAGATTCTGTATTCGTATTCGTAATCCCTAATTGAAAAAAATTCTTTACCTATAATACTTAATTAGAATTCCTAGAATTGCGAAAGGTCCTGGAACCTAGATCCAGTTTCCAAAATATACTAGGTCCAAATTGCATTGAGTTACTTAGCAACTGAATCTGGTATAGCTATAATCCTAAGTTAAAAAAAGATTTGGATAAGGACGTCAATTCGGGATTCTTAATCTATCTCATATTAGGCATTTAGGATCTAACATCTATAGAGTAGATCCAAAATTCTAGATCTGATCTAATTATCGAATGAAGGATTCGAAATATGTATTAAGCAATTTTTTTAATTTTGAATTCAATCGCATTATTTGGTTGAACGGCATTTTCCGCACTAATATTAAGTTTTTTCGGAAAATTCCTTTTACAGATTCTTCAGTAATGAAAAAAAGACAGGATTTGAGTGGAAATTTAATGATTTTCCACTGGAAAATGCCATTAAATAACTTTTTAACAGTAAGAAATTGTTGGCTGAACTGTTGTCGTCTGACAGCGCCATAATAAAGAAGTCCATAAAACTAATTATTGAAAAGCATAAAAACTAAAGATGATCAATTGAACTTTTTTTTAGCTTTACTGTTAAAATGAATTAAAAATTTTAGACTTCAAAACTTGAGCCCTATTTTAACTTGGCATTAGCACAATACGAAAAATCTTTCAAAAAACCTAAAAAAAAATAATCAAGAACCTTTTCATCTAAATCCAAATGGTTACTTTCTAGTTCCAGGATATTCATTTCAAGTAATGTCATGCCTTAAAATAACTCTTCAATAGCGGTAAAGAAAATCCGGCAGAAACTTGAAATAGCAAATCTTTATTTTACGATGATAAAGACAAACTCCCAGGCTCAAAAGATCCCAATCAAAATTGTGTTAAAATTAGCAAGAATGTGAAAATAGCAAAACCATCACTCGCAACACTTTCTCACACACCTTCTATTGTAAATATTTACTGTGAATCATTTTGTAATAATTTGCGCATTGGGGAGAGAGAGAGAGAAACAGTGATAGCAAGAGAATTCTTCACATTCTACTATCACGATTTATCTAAAGATACGGGGAGGGAAGAGTCAAATTAGTTATATGAGAGACTCTAGGCAAATAATTTTGCATTGGTTTGATCCTTACCTCTAGAGCTAACCACTGGCTCAGTATAGAGTCCTGACTCGGTGTTTCGATCCACGGGAAATGCGTACTCGTTGTTAAGTAGAGGCTGTTGAACACTATGTGGTTCGGCATAAATGTGATTGAGATCCAGTTGT
>CAKKOB020001098.1:0-27781 GCA_918844115.2 Phlebotomus perniciosus | reverse complement strand
AACAGGTCCTCCATTGTGTTCGCATTGAACGTCCTTAAAGCGGGTAGTTTGAGCAACAATTTGGCGAAGCGATCCGACTGAGACGGATGGTGACTTTGGTCGATGTGGGCGCGCAAGCAGCGACAGGCGATCTCCTGAATCTCCTCCAGAGACGTTGAATGACGCATTGGTTCTCGCCGGATATTGTCTGCAAAAGTTGGAAAAGAAAGTCAAAAGGTTTGTTTGAAAAATTTCAATCATTTTAATTAAAACTGAAGATCTAATCAAAACAGAGTCCTCACATCGAAATCTTGGACAAAGAAGCTAAAATTAAGTCAACTTACGCGATTTACGCATCATTTGCAAAAGCAGAAATAAATTTGGCAAAATAAAACATAAATTTCAGTGAGAAAAATTTATGATTTTCCCAAGATTTGTTTTGTTTTCGCCCAAATAGGATGGGAAATACTTTAATCTTGATTACAAGAAATTAAAGTTAGATGCGATATATGGTTATATAATCTGAAATTACAATTGATTGATAAGAAATTTCCAATCAGAATTTCCAGGAAGAGAAATGGGAAATTCAATTAATCTTAATCAGGCGAGATTAGAGCAGAAATGCTTCTTTGAAACTATTCTGAGAATTACGCATTTAACGCTTTCAACTACTGAACATTCCTAGAAATCCTGATTACCTAGTCAATTAATTTGGCAGTGAAATGGTGGAAACAGAAGTTCAACTATAAGACAATCACACTCTTATGGAATCCCTATATAGTTAGCATAGTTCAGTTTGGAGCCGTCGAAATGGTCGATGTTGTTATATTATTATAACTTTTACTTTGATTTATAAACCTAGAAAAACTTTAGTTTCGACATAAATTTTTCCATTTTAACATTTTTTTCTTATTATTGAATGATATTTTAATTGCATTTTGCAAATTTGAATTAAATAACAGACTATATACACTTTTGAAGAGTATACAAAAGAATTTTCCAGAGAAATCCAAAAGAAGACTAGAAAATACCATTCAGTCGAATCAGGGAGCTTTCCCAGAGCTGAAAAACTCATGATTCGACTGAACAATATTTTCCGCCATTCTATTGAGTTGTTCTAGAAAATTCTATAGATTCTTCAGAATTTGATGGTTTTCCACGTTTTCCACTCAAAAATGCAAAAAAAACTTTAAACTGTAAGAATTTGTTGACAAAACTATTGCCATGTGAGAGCAGTATAAGGATAACATTAAGGCGCTCAATAGCTTTGAAAATCTAATAGAATATTTAGCTAAATTGAAAAAAATCCTTTTGCTTCTAATTGAAGACATAGATAAATATAAACAGAAGATGCAGGTTAATCCATTTATAGGTGAAATTCACCCATTTGGACCCCGAAAATTCCAACTGGATGTTCCTCATTAAACAATATGATAATAAATTGTAAGAGAATTGGAAGAATTGGGTTATTTCCAACAAGAAATCAATCAAAAAAACTATCATCAGCTTTTATTCCCCAAATTTCGTTTCTTTGCCAAAAGCTTAAATAAAATAATCACATTTTCTCACAAATTATTCACATTATTTTACTAAAAACATTTCTCATTCACAAAACTAGAAGCTTTTTCTAATAGAGAGATAAGATGACAGTTTATTACCAAACAATCTAACAAAAAAACCAGTTTGTTTTCCCATTACAGTTCATATCAAGTCGCTGTTTAGTCTAAAAAGGATAGATAGCAAAAAAATCTGGGAAAATGTTGTGTTTTGATTGTAAATATGATTAAGCAGCATTTTATGCAAATGAGTAAAACCCAAACATACAAATGGGACGTTGCGATTTCACGTGAATTATATAGTATCGCTATCTCTCACAAAATATACCCTTTTAATGTAATTTACTATTGACTTTTCCCAGCATCCGATGGGTGTATAATTTCGCCCCCCTAAAACTTCAGTGAAATACATTCTTGCAACAAAAGAATAAATAAAAGTCTCACCTGTACTGAAGAGCAAGAGGAGACGCAGTACTGCAAATTCATAGTCATCCACTCCGATTCGCTGAATGTTTTGTACAAAATCACACAGTCTTGATATATTATCGGCCATCAGCTTGATGCGCGCCGCCGACAGTTTCTCCTGCATCACGGCCGCCTTGAAGCAATTGACCAGGGATGTGACTATGGTGGGGAAGGCGAGCTGTGGCGCCGATTGCGCCAATCCCAGCACAAACAGCTCTGTCCAGCATGAGCGAAGGATTTGCACTTGGCAGTCGTCGGGCAGCGACCGGAAGACAGGCACTTTGCTCACCCATATCACTGACGAGAACAACAGCCGCGATCCCGTCTCGCAGGTATAGTGTAGATTTAAGTACGCCGGCACCACATTGGGTATCTGCAGGGAGAAGGGGACACACAGCTCCGGGATGAGGGGATCCAGATCGCTGGGATCGATACTGATGGCCGTGGTGGCCGTTGGTGATGAACTACCATCACCACTGGGACTGCTCGTGTCCGCGGATGCTGGTGTGCCAGAGGCTTCGTGCTTCGTGAAATCTCTCGCCCCATTTGCATTCATCTCGAACGGCAGGTTCGTGATGAGCTCCAGCGACTCGGCAATTGTGTGCTTGTTGATAGCGGCCTGGAGAAAATCAGCGGAACTGGTGGCAGTTAGACTCGACAGTGTGTTGATTGCCGTTGTGAAGATACTATTTGGTGGATTATTATCATTGGACGCCTCATCATCTTGCTGCAATCCACTCGTGGATGGTGATGATATGGGATGACTCGGGAAGACGCTGCTCTGTTGCAAAACTGCAAACACGCGCGCGAGCGGCAAGAATGAGAAGATTCATTAGAAGAATATTAAAAAAAAATCTTTTTTTTTCACCACAATTAACCCTTTGTCTTATTTTTGTATCACACGTATCAGATATGATACAGAAAGATTTTTGAGGTTAATCAGGGGTTTTCAACATTTTTCACAAAGGAATAATTAGTTTCTCAATGAAATCTCTCATATTTTTGGAAAATATAAACTTTTCTGCGCTTGACAAGCACTTTAGTGAATTAAAAAATTGATTTTGATACAAATGACATTTCCAAAGGATTTTTTCGGGGATCCTTGATCACCCCTGACTTCCAAAATCTTTAAAATCTGCTCTAAAATTCTTACATGAAGTCAGAGGTTCATTCCAACTTCTATATACAAATCAAATGGCACTTTCTTTCCCAATTGACGCTTTTTACTTTTCTTCTTCTTTCCTTTTCCACCTTTATTGCTCAATGTTATCGACACACCAAGCCATAGTCCACTTTTTTTCGTTTCACCCTCTCCCGGCGCATACATTAGCGATTATGCTGAGTGCAACCGTTACGAATACCTCTAGAGCGTAATCATCTAATCACTTTTCATGTTTTCATGAGCGCCTCTATCTCCGTCTATCGCACTTTTATTTATTCTAAATTAACTTCTAACCCCGTGCTTGCTCACTTGGCTAATTTATTCCTGTATTATATCTTCTTGCAACCTTATCTAATGCAACTCAGATATTCCTCTTTCTCTCTTGACTCTCTCTCTCCGCCGCGGTTCAACAAGAATTGAGCCACACCATCGTCTGCTATTATCGCTGTAAAATCAACCGAGATCTCAGACTATAACTCATCAATTAGCATATCAAATGAAGATGCTGCTTGATATTGGTCAAGCAAGTAAATCAAACATTACCATCATTCTCAATTCCTAAGTGATTGTCTGGAAACGCATTAAAATTGCGTCTCCATTTTCATTCAAATAGAAGATTCTATGATTTATCCAACGTGTCGTTTGATAAGAGGATCTTTTTTTCTTCTAGAAAACTGTTTGAAGGTAATGGCTTGAAATTTGTGTCACATTTATATACCCTTGTGAGTCGCATCCAGCTGTTTTATTGTTGTTTAACCCTCTACTTCAAGAAATCATTTAAAAAGGGATTTTTTCCTTACTGATCCTTGAACTTAAAAATGCATCAAAATTGCTCTGGATGTTTAAATACCAAACATTATTTTTGAATACTAATCTTTTGTTTTTCCCTGGTTTTTCCCTAAAACTAATCCCCTTTTGACCCAGTCAAATATGATCCTCATTAGATAACATTAAGATATATCCGCACAACCTCTCTCAATCATCCCAATCAACTTCTTGTTGGACTTGAAACGATCTTTCTCTCTAATCATATTGGAGCATAATCTGCTATAGTGAGCTCTCGGCGCGTAAGCGTGAAGAGAGAGAAGAATCACATCAATGAATGTGAGCGACTTACATGCTCTCTGTCCAAGAGTTGCCTTGAGGTCATTGAAGTTGAATCCAACGGGGAACATCATGCTGGCGAAATTGGGCTCGCTGTACTCATTGGGTGGCCGAAAGAACATATAATTGGGACTGGACGATGATGGTCTTGCACTTCCGCCCATTGTGGACTGATTATTAGATCCCACGCCAGTCGGACTCGTCGAGGCGCCCATTGCACTTGTCGCCCCCACACTGTTACCCGCCACTGGGGACTCCTTCTTATCCAGGATGGGCTTCCGTTCGTGCTGGACGGCTGTCGATGGGATAGGCAAGGAATTTTTTTTTGCTTTTTTAGGAAAGAGAGAATTGCGCGTGAATATTTTCGAGGGGGGGCGCTACTCACAGTCACTCCGCATCCCACATGCCAGACACTTCTGCAGGCGACAGTATTGACAGCGGTTTCTATGGTGTTTGGTCACCTCGCAGTTCATTGTGCCACGACACTGGTATCCGAGTTGCTTCCGGATGGAGCGCTTGAAGAAGCCCTTGCAACCCTCACAACTGATGGCGCCATAGTGGCGCCCGGACGCCCTGTCGCCACACACGAGGCACAGCTCCACATTGAGCAGGAGTGGCTTCTCCTCGTACTTCATGGGGATGTCCTCCTCGTAAGCATTCCCGCTGCCACTTCCGCTTACGATCGGCACGATTTTCAGTGGACTGTGCTGCTGATTCTCTTGCTTTATCGACGTCTGCATCCTCCCGCCCTGTTAGCACAATGCCCAGCACAGTGGCGGTGAAAGAGTCCCAACATATATGATGCACCAGTGGAAGAAGTCAGAAAATTCTTGCAAATGGAACATGAAGAGTGAGTGGAAGGTAGGAAGAGAAAAAAAGAACCGAGAGAGAGATGAGAACTAAATCAGGCCACAATCATAAACACATTCCCTCTTCTGGGCTCACGGGCGTGCACACGTGTCGAGGGCAATGGGGCACACACGAGGGTGGTAAGTATTTGGCACAACGGGGGACTCTTTGGGGTCGAAATTAAGTAATTATTCTGCACGGGGAGAGAAAAAAGTAAAAATCCAGAGACTCCACTTCACCACTGACACTCCACCAAATTCACCATCGTACACATCTACTCACCACACCCCGATTGACGCAATTGCGTCACAATTCCCCATAAAGAAGCAGGCAACGACAGACTCTATGGACAAATCAATGGGCTAATTGGACAAATCCAATATACGCATTTCATTGCCGACATACAGTTCATAAAAATTTCTTAGGATCACTTTGAACTTTTGAAGTTCGTTGAACAGTTTGTGATTTGGCTTGGCATATGTGAGGCAAGCTTGCTAAAAAAATCTATTATTATGTTCTATGACTTTTATGGTCTACTACACCTACAGGTATTACAATAAAAAACCAAAATCTAACCTATCCTTCGTAAAACCATCTTAAATTTGCTTAATCTTGTGATATTGATTTTTTTTTCAAATTTTAACAAAATTTTAAAAATTTGGTTTAAAAATTTCATCATTTTGTAATAAATTGTTCAATATAAAAACATAAAATCATAATCCAATTTGAACAGCGCGTAGCAGCTTTGGCTATCATAAAATCCAATAAAACCTTTAATTTAGCAACGATAACGTTATTCAATAGTGAAA
This sequence comes from Phlebotomus perniciosus, assembly GCA_918844115.2. Taxonomy (NCBI): domain Eukaryota; kingdom Metazoa; phylum Arthropoda; class Insecta; order Diptera; family Psychodidae; genus Phlebotomus; species Phlebotomus perniciosus. The sequence goes on along the minus strand of CAKKOB020001098.1, from coordinate 21,857 downwards.
TCTAAGTGAAGTTGCGCTAGAAATGCAATTTTAATTGAGTTTAAGTTTTTTCAACCAATAAAAATATTGACAGTTCGTAATTAAGATCTTAATCCTTGAGCGGTTTTTGTATGATATATGAGACATAAATATTTTTGAGGTAATCCGAGGTTTTTCACATTCTTCACCAGTTTCCTTAAGTTTTTCCGCAAAATCACTTTTATATTCGGGTAAGCTTTTTTAAGCCTGATAAGCCCTTCAGTGAATTATTTTTGTTAAGACCTCTCCAAGTTGCAAAACTGATATTTCAAAAAGAATTTTTATTTGGGATCCCCAGAAAAAAGGAAAAATCCTTTTTGAAATATCATTTTCGCAACTTGGAGAGGTTATCTTAACAAAAATATTTCACTGAAGTGCTTGTCAGGCTTAAAAAAACTTATATTTCCCAAATATAAAAGCGATTTTGCTGAAAAATTTAAGGAAACTGGTGAAGAATGTGAAAAACCTCGAATAACCTCAAAAACATTTATGTCTCATATATGATACAAAAACCGCTTAAGGATTCAGATTTTAATTACAAACTGTCAATATTTTATAAGTTGAAAATAGTCTCAAAAAGTTGCAAAACAGATATTTCAAAAATATTAAAATAAACGCGATTGGTAGGAGGCGTGACTTATTCAGTAGGACATGTCCAACCCATCCAATTTCCGAACTGAAAAGAAGCGGATCCCCTAGAAACAAGCTGACTTTTCCTACGACTTCCACAGGACACGGCGAAACAATGTCGTCCGCCGAATATCTTACTGGGTGAAAGAGGGTTGCCGCATTAACCGAGTAATTTCCTTTGTGTTCGCGAGAGACTCCGATAATTTTCCATTTTGGAATTGAGAAATTGTGAGTGAAAAACATCGAGAGAATCGTCATTTTTCGCCCAAACTTACGGCATTCCACTCAGTATTTATCGTGCAGTGCATAGAGTGTTTGATTGTGCATAAATTTAACGCAGAAAATGATGTCTTACGAAAAGCTATCAGATTCTGAACATTTATAGTTCACACACACACAGCTGTGTATCTTTTTCCTTGCCCTCCATTGCGCATATTTACCGTTTGCGGTGCAATTTCTCCGTGAATAAACTGTGAGTGAGCCCCCTTGGGACGACCGTCTGTGCGTGAAACCGTGATTTAAAGGGCGAGAAGAAAAAGTGTGAAGGTCACACGTAGGCGACTTTGGTGCGCGCGACAAGGACTTTCGGCGGCGCCCCCAGTGCGAGAGAGAGACAGAGAGAAAATAGCGGTAGGCAGTGCGTGAGTGCGAGAGAGAAAGAGTTACCTCTTTGGTGGACTTTTAGTGCTGTAATGAGCCCGAAATTGACAAAATTGCGAGAAAACAAGCGCCAGAACGACAATTTCATCCACATAGCATCGATCAGGAAGAGACTTTGCATACATCCGGCCACGATGTTTAGAAATTTGCAAACAGTGACACAAGCAGGAAATCTGCCGACGGGATACTGTCTGCCCTCGAGCACGAGATTCCCGGCCAGTAACTAAACTCCCTAAACGGCAATATATAGCGACCCAATCCAGGGCGTAATATATTAAGGTTTAGCGGTAGGGATTGTCTGTATTAAAACAATTGCATCGTAAAGAGTGCGAAAGAGGTCTTTATTGTTCAAACAAAACAAGTCACAATTGTATCAGCAAATATAAAGTAACAAAAAAACCAGCAAGAAATTTCCCAGAAGAGAAGCCACACACAGACACAGAAAACCAGGGAAGAAGAACATCCAAACGCGACCGGGAGACAAGATGAAGTTGCTGGAGAGTTCACGCTTCGAGGCGATTAACAATGCGCTGTCCATCAAGAAGGGCGACAGCACGATTGTGGGCCGCATCGAGAGCTACTCATGCAAGATGGTGAGCGCCGACAAGGCTCTGTACAAGAGATTCACGTCCGAACAGGCGGACCTGCAGGCTCTGTCGCCGCCGCAGACGCTCATGGACTTGTCGCCGGCGTTCAATCGCAATGGTAGCATGTCAGGTGATGAGGGTGTCATCCTATGTGACACCATCTCGAGGAAGACTCTGTTCTACCTCATCGCCACTCTCAATGCCGCCTTTGAGCCCGATTACGATTTCTCCGAAGCCAAGGTGAGCATCCCAAGGTCAAAGAACTCCCTGATTTGGAGGCTCTTATGGCCGTTCAAAGTACACAAATTGCGCCCCCTTATCGCGACTGTGCGTGCTCAGCTGACGAATGATTATTTTTAGCAGTAGAGCCATTCAAAAACAACACGAACATTGCCAAGAATCGCGAGGAGGGGAGTGTGAGAGAAAAACAAGGAATATTTTGAATGCTAATTCGCTGTTTTGAAATTTCTCAACACAGAGAAGAAGCATTTTTGCGGATTTTTCCACCACAAACAAATCAAAACACTTATCTCTATACCTCGCCTTATTGTCGGTGATGTAATTCATGGACTAATACACGCCAATCTCACCGGCACTTTATCATGCCGGATTAGGATTTTATGGAGCTAGACAAAAAAAATATCTCTTTGGTTGTAAAGTAAAAAGAAACAGTTAAAATGGGTTAAAATGCAAATGAATATTTTATGGAATCTAGATTTATATTGATTAGATGGAAGGAGTGAATTTCAAATGAACTGTTTGTCTCTTTCGCCTTTGACTTTCCCAGTTGTAAATAGGATTCACTATTTACTCAGCCGTAATTATCACTTCTTTTGGATCGAAACGCAATTGAAGACAAGTGAAAGTTTCACGAATTTATAACTTTACGCCTCGATACACTTTGGCAAGGTTTCAGTTCTATTTTTGGAGTGGCTTTAGAAATCAATTTGTTGGGGATATTGAATTTTGGATTATTGGACTTCTAAATTTATTTAACACTCCATATTCTGTACATTTTACAGCTTTTTCACGGTGTGTTTCCTCTCTAAAACCGAAATATTTGTCAGAATTTCTTTACATTTGACATCAGTGTGATATTTTTGAAAATAAAAAGGGTTACGAATGTTTTTAAATAGATCATTACAAAAATAGACACTTAACAACAGATTTTGGGAAGAATTTGAATCTTTTAGAGACTGAATAGAAAATTCCGAAAATTCTACGGGAAGAAAATCTTTGAATATTCCAGGAATAAATGAAACACAATTTTTCCTTGTAATTCTGATGATTCTTATCAGTATTTACAAACTCAACGCTAGAGATAAAAGATTTGTATATTTTGCGAAATTTGTTTGTTTCAAGAAAATATCATTCACAATAAGAAAAATCTTTACTAAGGTTATGTAAAACTGATTATCTGTTAAAAAAAAACTCTAATAAATTATGTAGTTTCATCCTTAACATTTCAGTGATAATAATATGAACCAGAAATCTCTGTTTCTAATGTTTCAAACCATAATTTTGCAAAACCTTCCAAGACTTTTTAATTAAATGAGACGCCAATGGGAAGTTTTTATTTATCAGAAAACATTTTCAATGGTTTCTTATCAAAAACAATAGAGAGAGTTAAATATTTTGAATAAAAAACTATTCAATTTATTTTATTGGTCAAAATTGACTGTATTTATTTATTTCCTTGATCTATTTTCAAGATTACCTTTCGCTTCCAAATAGAAATAAACTCTAAAATTGTTATAAGATCTTTGAAGTGTTAATGCAACAGAATTTAGCCCAAGTTTCTAAAAGTAGATAGATCCACACTATCAAATTAGCCTCACAATTAACCGACAAAATTTTTTTTTATTAAAGAATAATCCTTAAGCCAGTCTTAAGGTATGCTTAAAGCAGTCTTCAGACTAGCTTTAATCTTAAGGTTGGCTTAAAACAACCTTAATGTAGACTTTAAGCTTTAAACTTGCTTAAAAAGCAGCCTTAATGCTAACTTTAAGCTTAAGATTAGCTTTAAGCAGCCTTAATTTTGGCTTAAGACTTAAGTTAAGTCTTTTGCTTAAAATTTAAGTTAGCTTTGGCTTAAATTGGCTTAAAATGCTTAAAACAGTCTTAAGATTGGCTTTAAGCCAGCCTTAAGGTTGGCCTAAATCAGTCTAAAGGTTATCTTTAAGCTTAAGGTTGACCTAAAACATCGTTAAGGTTGGTTTTAAGCAGTCTTAAAGCTGGCTTTGAGCTTAATATCAGTTATACATTTACGACTTAAGTCACGTTCACGACATTAGTAGGATACGCCTCTTCTAGGCTTAAGTCGTAAGTGTAAGCCTGCTATAACGTTGGCTAAAAGCAGCTTTAAGCAATCTTAGGGCTGGTTTTAAGCTTAGGTTGGCTTTAAACAAAAGCCTTAAAACAGTTCTAAGATTGGCTTTGAGCTGGTTTTAAGCCAGCTGTAAGGTTAGTTTTAAGCAGCCTTAAAGCTCGACTTAAAGCAATCTTATGGCTGGCTTTAAGCTTAAGGTTGGCTTAAAGCAATCTTAAAGCTGGTTATAAACTTATTGGCTTTATTCTTAAGGCTGGCTCAAAACTTAAAACGTGTTCTAGATTTGAAAAATCACTTTGTATAAATATTTGAAGCTATTATAGTTTCATAGCGTGGATCGATCTACCTCTTAAGAAAAAGTAGTAAAAAGAGAAAGAATAGAAAATTGCCAATATTTCGTGGAGTTTAAACAAGAGTAGGTTAAAGGTCATTGACCTCCAACATCAAACAACCTTGCGGCTTTTGTGAAAAGGTCACGTAATTTTGTTCTATTTTGTTTCTAATTTTCCATTCTACTGATCACATATTTAATGGCCTTTTAAAATAAAGCGCTGTTATGTTTATTTTGTGGGTTTTGTGGTGTAAAAAAGCAATAAAATCACTGGCCACAACAGAAGAAAAGAATAAATATCGCGCACTCGTAAAAAAGAGGTGCTCCGTGTGTATTTTAGAAAAGTTATAATAATATTGTTATGAAATACTGACGCACGCTTACAAAATGATAAATAAGCATTTGAATTGCGTTAGACAATTAGTTGATGCGATATATTGTTGCCTTTTTCAGAGTCATGAATTCAGCAAGGAGCCATCCCTGCAGTGGGTGATGAACTCCGTGGAGGCCAACTTGTCGGCTGTAGCTGGTGAACAGTATCATGCTCTCCGTTCGGCTCTCTGGTCCGCCGTGGACGATGAGATCAGCCTGATGGACTGCGACATCTACAGCTACAATCCGGATTTGAATTCTGACCCATATGGTGAGCCCGGATGTCTCTGGTCATTCAATTATTTCTTCTACAACAAGAAACTGAAGCGTATTGTCTTCTTCACTTGTCGCGCAATGAAGTGAGTCACAATGGGGGAAAGTTTTTATTGTTTTGAAAAGGATTTTATTTCATGTGAAATTGAATTTTTCAGTCAATTCTGCGTGAGGGAGTCTGGAACTTCGAGTGATTTTGCAATGGAGGATGGCGATGATGACTACTATTAGTGGTTGAGCATCAAGTTAGCCTGCAATCGTCCAGAGCGCGAGAAAAAACGATGAAAATCAACAGTTTTCTTATTTTTTTGCAAAACTTTCAAGTGTAACAATTTAACAATTCAACGCAATTTCTAATTAACCACCCAAAAACACTTCTTGCTAGTTCTTAAGGAATCCATATCGGACGTAATTGGTCCGCTTTTTTGTTGTTTTTTTCCCTTTAAACAACTAAACGATATATTTCATTTCTTTGTTAACATGAATAATGTGAATTGTTTGAACAATAATCTTTTTCCCTCCGGCTCATTTTGTGACGGAAAAGCGAGTGAGAGACGCGATGTGAGAATTTCCGTCCCGAGATGTGCGCGATGCTGGCGTCAAAACTGCTGAAATTATTTGAATTTATTTTTTAAGAAAAGGTATAGAGATTGAGGAGTTTGATAAGATTAACCAACACAATATTGTAAGCAAAAAAAAAGATAAGGTGTTTATGTACAAAAGAAAGAGTCGTACAAATCAGCAGTTTTGAGCCCCTGTCTCTGTTGAGATGTGATAAAATTTCGATTAAAATTGTTTATAAACAGCAAAAGAGTAAAATAAACGTCAAATGCGCGAGGAAATTATCTTGCAAACTCAACAGAGACAGCCTTTTTGGTACACTCGAGTGAATGGGGCGAAGTTATTTGATATCCCCAAGTGATTAGCACGTGAGAACCATCCAATCGACTGTACATTGTTCTTAATTTTTTGTATTAAGATAAACTATAATAATAATATGGATATTGGATGAAAAAAACAGATATATAGGTATTTAGTTGTAGAATTTTGTGTCTAATCACATGAATTAAATCCTCCCAGTCCAATAAAAGCTGGTGAAATGTTTTTCTTTTTGGAGTTTACAAAATAAATGATCTTCTCACCGATATCTGCAATCCCACATATTTTTAATTAACCACTCTTAGTAGTTTTTAAGATGAGGAATAGCCAGTAAGAATGTGAATCTAGTTGTTTAGTGGAAGCACAATTATAAAATGCTTTGATATTTCTAATCACTATATCGAGAGTACAATATCTGATGACTTTAAAGACACAAATTGTCGCTGAAATGACATCAAAAGTCTCAAAGAGAAGTTAATTTGTCATTTAAAATTCGAGGCAATATTTTTAAAGACCTTTCTCTTATGAGATGCGTAGATTCACTGGCGAAAGGCAAAAGAGTTCCAAAAAGAAATGGTTTAAGTGAAAAGTAAAGGTTCAATCCAAATGTTTTACCAAAAAAAAGAGGAAAACATTTGGGTTGCCTCTTTACTAACTATTGGATCTCGAGGCACAGAAGCCCATTAAATTGTAAAATGATGACTGTGTCCCAGAGACTTGAAATGAAGATGAGTTTTTTGTGTGAAAAAAAAACAATTAGAACAGAGGTAGAAATACCTAAATTTGAATTAAGAGGAATTTTATTGATAAACGTAGAATTAATACTTTCATTTTTTTCTTTCTCTTGTGGTTTCATTTAAAATTTCTACATTGTAATCTTAGAGCTGATAACACATTCTCTCTCAATAAAAGTGAACTTGAAAATTGGGCTCTTAACTTTCTTTCAAAATGGATTTCAACATTTCTTTTTCCTTTCTCCTTGATATCTTATCGATACATCATCACATCGGTGCTCTGATACATGCACATGTAGGCGTCGCAGAGGAGACGCTTTGCGTGATCTGGAAGCATTTTGTCATTGGACGCCGCCTCATGGAGGGTCCTGGCGCTGTCCTCAGACAGCCACTGTGGCAGATCGGACACGGAAACCATCTCAGGGATGTTGTATCCGTTCAGTTCACCTTCAAATAAAATAGGTTTTTGGTTAACAACGAATTACGTGGAAAAGAGTCACGAGAAGTTATCGAAATCAAAGAAAAAGAGGGTTTTTGTCGTGGCTAAATAATAGGCATTTTTAGTAAATGGCATTTGGTTTGTGTCTCAGCTTTAAATAGGATCTATTCAACAAATTGATAGGATTTATCTGTTTAAAAACGTTCAGAAACTTATTTTGGCTGTTTGGAAACATTTTAGCTAAAACATTTTAGCTTTGTTTAAAAACATTTTTAGGAACCGTTTTACCTCCTTGATTGAATCCAAATTTGATATTTGAAACATTCCATTAACATAATCTTCATCGTAGGTTTCGTAAAATTATGATTTTAGATTTAGAACATTTGAAACCTCCATTCCTGCTTCCAAAGTGTTAAGTGAAAAGATTACAGGAATTTATAAGCAAGAAATTCAAGTTTTAAACGCCTCAATCGAAATCAATCAGGTTGAAGAAGAAAAACCTTATCAATGTGCCTATTGACTCGTCTAAAAAAGTCTTTTAAGCCTATTCATATTGGAGACATCTCCGCAGTAAAAAAGACTATTATTTATCCGAGACACAAACCCCTATCTAACTAACTTCCACTTTACTTCCGATCATTATGGAAAAACTGTCTTTAGACTCACCTTTGCGATCTGCCATGGAGTCGAAGAAACACCACGGAGCATCCTGGCCGGAGCCCGCCTTCACGAAGGCCACATAGTGGGACGTCTCGATGCAGACAACAGCGAAGAGCTCCATGAAGAGACGCGGCACAGGACAATGCTCAGCCATGATCTTGAAATCATGCGGCACGGAGATCTCCTTGGGCGCATGATTGAGCCTCTTGGAGTGCGAATGCGCCGTCTCCAGACACTTCCGACAGAAGGCTGTGCTCTCGAGACCCACACCGCATTGCAGAGTGCCAAAGCACTCGCGGCACTCAAATTCCGCCAATCTGCCACAAACGGTGCACTGACGGGGGGCTGAAAAAAAGGATATCAATAGGAATTTGAACTATACCACAGCGGACCTATATCTATATTCTATTGCTCTATGACAATACTAAGCAAGGGCATAAAATTTCTCCAGAAAGAAATTCAGGCATAAATTTTTTGGAGAGAATCAATTCGGTTTAATCCGAATTTAATCCGAATCTAGTCCGACCAACTTTTTTTTTAATTTAGTGATAAATAATCTGAATAATCCCTGAAAGTTCCCAATTATGTATTAATAACATTCTTAAATTATTTATTGATGACTCAACATTATCAATTTTGCCTTCCGTATGCAATTTCTGTCAAGTCAATCAAAAATTGGGGTAAATGAACTGCCAATAAATTCTCAAAATTGCCCACAAGAAGCTAAAATAAATTTGCATTCTACTCACAATCTTCGATAATGTCAGTAACATCGAGCACTTGCGAGGGTAAAATTCTCGGGTACATTTTGAAGTTCTTGCCAAATCGCGGCATCTGAATGATGAGACACGATGGCACCTCCTTCAGCTTAATGTCAGACGCCAGGAAGCTCTGCTCGAACAGTTGCTGCACCGACGGAAAACTCAATCGCTCATCTTTCTCCACAAACAACTGATAGTAGAAGGCATCTTGGCCTGAGCTGAGCTTGAGAAACGGCTCAGCACGAAGAATTTGCGCAAGCAAACTATTTAGGAACTCCTCGGGATCCTTCTCCTCCGACATGAGACCCGTGACTGAGCTCAGTCTATCCAGCAACTGTCTCAGCTTCATCACTCGATCCGCCCGCACGAAGAGATTCTTCCTCAGTGGATTGACAATCTCTTCGCGCAGCACCTTTTGCACCTCATCGTAGTGGGGAATGTCAGACGAGTCGGGTGGCCGGAAGAGGAGCGAATCAAAGACACTCGTGAAGGTGAACATGGCAAAGAGCGTTGCATCGAGATAACATGAATTGTGATGACCCTGTATTCCCTTGAATTTCCCACAGATCGTCTCCAGATCGTCCGGCTTGGCCACTTCTACAAGGAAAGGAGTAGGAAATAATTTATGGCACTTTAGTTAATAAAAAAGTAAACTAAAGCTTAAAAATCAACTCACTCAGTGGAGCCACTGATCCATGAACAATGGGACAGTCCACATGGCCAAAAAGCTTGTAGTTATCCGGCGCTGTGGACGTGGAGGGACGCTCAATGTCCTGAAAACGACGATCCTTGGAGCACTGTGTTGGTGGAATGAAGAGAGCTCGTCCCGGATGACACCGGAACAGACGGACACCATTGAAGGAGCCATCCGTGAGTGTCAGTGGTCTATCTGGTTGATCCTCCTCCAACTCAACTCCCACCAAAAGACCCTTCCCAGTCGCCGGATTACCCGGCGAGTAGCCAATCCATCGAATAACTCCGTACAAATCCTCACTCACATCCGTCGACACTTCCACCACCGATCCAACGCCCAGATTCGTGTCCGGAATCTCCGATAGGGGCGACGGAGCAATTGGCTCATCATCTGCACGCGATGGTACAGTAATATTGTCATAGTGCGGCTCTGGAGGAGGCTCTGAAAAAAGACACGAAAGAGAAAAAAACACTTTAGTGCTTCCAAAGTCACAGAGGCAAAATTAATTATCACATGGGCGCAAAACCTTCACAGCTCTGATGACTGAAATCCACACAATTTCTTGTTCTCGCATTGAACAACTCTAACACAGTCAGGGGAATATCATTCACAGTAATCACTTCAGACGTTCCCATTGTTCTCTTATGGCCAAGCAACAGGAAGTTCTGCTCACGAGATCCTTCACACAGTAATTTTTTACGGGAAATTATTGTGAGCTTTGGTGGTGCGCTGTAAAGTGCCGAAAATTGTGTCTTTCGCACACAAAATGAACGTGGAAGAGGCTTTTATCTAATTTTAGAACTTTCATTTTATGTTAAACTTCTATAAATACTTCCAATCTAGAAAGTATGACTTTCGACATTATCCCTCACATAGAGATGGGATTCGCACACTCACTATTGCTCGCATCCAATAAAGTTTTTCAGTGGAAAATTTAAAAATTGTTGTTCATGAAGAAACAAAAAGTTCAAATGGTTCAAATAGCAATTAAACTTTACTCATAGAAAGCAAAAAATCCAGGAAACTTTATGGATCAGCAATTTTAAACAATAGGAAATGTTGTTAAACCACTTCAAACAGTTGGAATCATAAAAAAAAACTAATTTTTGTAACTAATAAAAAATAATACCTAAAATTTATTTCTCAAAACTGGTCATACCAATAATGCATAGGTATAGTATAAAATAAATTATGATCAGCAGAAATGCAACTTTGTATCGGTAAAAAATAATCAAAATTAAATTCTGATACTGATCCAATCACTCATCAATTGATTTTTTTTGCGTTTACTGACCAAACTTTACAAAAGCTAAAAAATTTCTGATATTTTAGCTGTGATTCTTCCAGATTCACAGCTTATAATGATCGATCTGAAATCAAAGTTGCTCCAATCGATCTCAAATTTGAGTGTTTCGACATCCCTAGATTTCAACGAGTGGCAATCCTAGATTGGAACGTGGAATTCTTACAGATTATGTCAACTCGAATACAATTAAAAGTAGATTACTTAACTTAAGTAGATAACTTAAGTCATACAACATTGGAAAGCTTTCGGCCTAGGCTACAACATTAAAATTTCAAGAAAATCATATCAAAATAATTTGGAGTTGAATAATTTTGGAAAAACCAAATAAAATTATAACAAATAAATTGGTACCATGTGAATGAGCGCTAATGACAGAAATGTTGACTAAACTACATATATACCTAGTTGTTATTGTCCTCATTCATTACGGTTCATTCAGACTTTAAAAGTTTATAACGCTAATTTTAAATCTTTCTCCTTGAATCTTGATTTAAAATGCAAAAATGTTCATTGACGTAAATTATGCAAAAATCTAATTAAACGATCACAAAAAGTTATCCTCCCCTTTTTTTCTATAAAAAGTATAAAAATATTCTCTATAAAAGTGCTCAATCTTAACTCAATAGTCATTCGCGAAAAGTGTATTAAAGTGATCGTTATGAAATGAGTTTTAACGCTCCACTTTACTTGCAAGCTAACAACTTTACTAAAATTCGCACGAAAATCTTCCTTGATGAATTCGGTGATTGGTTAAACATGCGAGAAGATGGAAAAGACTCCTTCATGGACATTGGGAGTGGACCAGGTACAGTTAGGGAAGTGATCTATCCTCGCCTCCCTGAGAACTTCTCCAGACTCGTCTGTTCGGATATCTCAGAGTCAATGGTTGAACTGCAGAGGAAGGAGTTTCTGGGCATTGATCGTGTGTCTTGTGAAGTCCTTGACATTGAGATGATACTTGACGAGGCAACATGTGGTGCGATCAGCAAAAATCAATGGATAATATCTACAAGTTACTGAAACCCGGAGGAGATTGTCTCCTTGTTATCGTCGTGAATGGACCAGTAGATGAAACTCTGTTGTCGGTGGTGGAGAAACCACGCTGGAAGAATTATTTTATCGGATGGCAGGATTTCTATAAAGCTCCTTACAGAAACAAGGAGGATCCTAAAGGAATGGGACTGAAATTCATGGAGAAGGCAGGATTTGTAGATACAAAAGCCGAATTGCGGGACCATGCCGTAGAGTTTAGTTGCAGAGATGAAATGGTGACTTTTCTCAGATCATTCCCCAATAAATTCTCCAAGGAAGTATCTCCGGAGGAAGAGGAGGAAATTTTCCAGGAGCGTCTTAAGTGTTTTGATCAATTCCAAATAAAACAATCCTCTGATGACACTAGAGTGACTTACAAGCCAGTAACTCGCTTGGTTTTGTATGGAAAGAAACTTAAATAAACTTTCTTTAAGAGCTGAAACCAAATAATGACAACTGGAAACCCAAAAATGTATCAAAAAAGTTAATAAAAACCCAAGGGAATATGAAAACTTTAAACCGTTTTTTAAAATCGTTTGAAAAACCAAAATAGAATATCAAAAATCAAGTAAAACATTATTTTCAAACATTCAAAACAACTAAAGCACGTAAAATCTGACTCACTTTTGCGATTTGTCGAGCTGGTGCTGCTGCTGTCGAAAGAGCTCGAGGCCGATTCTTCACTTAATCTCGCAATATTGTCCTTCTGACGCTTCTCGGCGCTCTTTGTGCTGATCAAGTGAGAAATCGGATTAACCGACTTGTTACGGTCGCACTTCATGAGTGGCGCATTGCGTTTCTCACTATTCAACACCGGAGCCACATCACCAGCCACCGCTGGCCAATTTGACCCAAGAATATCCACGAGATCCACTTCGCCACTATTTGATCGTGCCGCATGATCAACGACAATCACTTCGCTCTCCTTCTGCACGGACTCCTTGATGTCCGCCTTATCAATCACCACAATATCACGATCCTTCAGACTCAGGAATGTATTGGGCTTCACCCCAGTCACTGGCGCTGCCTTCTTCTTCAACTTGGAGGGGGCGTTTTTGTTGGCCGAGGAACTTTCGGTATCTTTCTGCTTCTCCAGATTTCTCTCGTAATTCTCCACGTACTTGACGTACTCCTCACTGTTGGCCAGCGTCTTGGTACCGTTCAATTGGGCTGATTTTGCACGTTCAGTGTCTTCGTCTCGCCTCAAATTGGGATTGGAATACGACGAGGAGATGCTCTGAGACTGAAAGAAAACGAAAATGTGTTTGCATTGAATTCTCTTTATCGGTGATTCCAATCGATTTTCCATGCCAATAATTTTATCTGTTGAAAAAACCACACCTTTCTGGGTCAATTGGCTTCTTTTTTCGTCGAAAGGAAAAACTCTTAATTGGATTGAGAAAAGGTGTGTCCGCAGAAAACACTGTTTCCAACAAAGGGGACTTTATATGGAAGCAAACTGTTGTTCTATTAATTTTCTAATATTCCAAATAGAATTATTCGCAATACTTCTGATTTTACATCTACCAGATAAAAGATTCCCCCTATGATTCAAAATACACCTCGCACTAAAATTGTATAGTAGCATTTTCCGCGCGTATAAGTAAATTCCCCGTAAAGATAAGAGGGGATCTCTGAACTTTATCAAAACAGCGCGAAATGATAAGGTCGAGCAGTTAACAGTTTTTTACCTTGCGATTGCCCAAATCCATCGCTGAATCACTGGAGTTTGGTGACAAGTCTCTGCCCTTGAACGCCTCTACGTCTGCATTGAGGGAGAATCTCTTCTGTGAATCCTTATCAACACTCCGACGAGAACTTCTTAGCGTCACGTAGCGATCCTTGGCCTCCTGGACTCGATCAACCGTCAAGCACAGGATGCCATTCAGGAGACCTTTCGTCGAACGCTTGAAGGACTTGTAGTCAGATGGGAGTTCAATGTAATTTGCCGGGATGACTAAGGCAAGTGCAGGATCGCATGACATGTACTTTCCCAGATACAAGATAAGCTCATTGGCTTGCGGGGAAACTCCAGATTTGTAATTCTATATGCAAAATAGAAAGGCAAGAAAAAAAAACTTCCAAATGAGAAAGACAGGAAGAGTTTCAGGGTTCCAAAGTGTTTCCTTTTTGGGAATTCCTGTCTCTAAATGATGTTGATATTATCAAGGAGGAAATAACTGGAAGAAAAATTTGGAAAGTTTCCTAAATTGTTATCAAATTCAATTTGATAAGCATAATAACTTTTAGCGAATCTTTGATTACATAATTATTTTTAAATTATCTGAGATTTTTCAAATTTTTCACACAATTTCTTGTGAAATAAATTCTTATAAATCACGCTGCAAGAAATAATAATTAATGTAAAAAAATATTCAATTTCAATTCGCTAAATTCTGAATATTTCCTTACAATCTCATTAGGTCACCAGTTATATCCCCCTTGGCGATTAGTGGGTAAATAAGGCGATAGAGCAGACACTTTAGAACCCATTCGGAAGCAATTATTAGATTGATTATTAGAACTAGAATTATTCTGCAAAAATGAGTTAAATTTGAGAGAGAGAAAGAGAGAAAGCAAAGAGAGACCAAAATTACCAAAATCTCTAAACCAAAATAATATCCCGGTCCAATTTCAGGCACTAGACCAATGTATCTAACAATGGCATCAAAGCTGACATCTAATCTAAAGGCTGCCCCACTAGCGGTCACAATGTCTCCCTCCTGCAGGTTCAGGATGTGCTTCACGCGATGCTCCCCTTGCGCCAGGATCAGACGCTCAGCCGGGTCCACGATGGCAGCCAGGAAGAGCCAGATATCCGATGGAATGACGACGAGATTAGCCACTGGACAGGAGAACAGATTGTTCTCCCACACCAAGTCCTTCGAGTAGAAGTCAAACACTCGGACACTGGCAAACTTGGCGGACGGACGCTCCCGGATCTGTAGCATTGCGCCCGGAAGCAGAGGCAGGAACTCCTCTCCGGGCGCGCCAGACAGCAGACGAATCTGACACTGGCGCGAGCACACGGCGAAGCTCTGTTGACTCATTGTCTGAATGCCACCTGGGCCACTCAATTACACATGCTATCGCTCACACCCTCCACCGAGCGCCTCCCTTGTCCCACCGACTGTTCTGCCCGTTCTGCCGTGAATGCAGGGAGACGGGGAGGAACTGCAAGGTTGGACACGACGAAGGAAGGAAATCGATTGGCGGATTAATAATTCACGCAGGTGAGTCCTCGCGCGGTTGTCTAATGCCAAAATAGATTTCTTCAAGCGATAAAATCATGCACTGAGAATTGGCCAGAATCAATAACAAAAAGAATGCCAGAAGGAGAGAGAGAGATAAAAACATCAATATTCATGCAGAAATTGTCCTCCGCAAAACCAGCATTTACTCGCTGTGTACAAACCAATTTCTATCTCTAATGTCTTCACGGGTCACGGGGGAATGGTTTAGTGTTGGAATCACGTGTATAAAAGCACTTTCACGAACGATTTTTCATGTTTTTCACGGAGCACCGAGATTTCCACCTACTTCCATAGAAAGAAACCACTTGACAACTCACTCAGCTGATATCGCCACATAGAAAACGGGTTGCCACGTTCTGTGGAGTGTCGTGGACGTTCTGCGGATTAGTCTTACAAATCCCCAATTCGTCTCTGTTGAAACATAGGAAGAGTCCAAGGGGGAGATATCTGTAAATGAAGTTATGTATATATAGCGTTTATGTAAAATGAAGTTCATCGCCGTGACCTGTGAGTGGAGACGCTGCACGAATTAGGGTCCCCGGGTTCTCAAAAAAAGCCAAAAAAACAAGAATTGTGATGTGAAATTCTACTCCACCCCCGCATCCGCCATTTTGGAATACCTCAAAATCTTATTTCTTGAATATCTCAGTCCCTGCCTATGGCATGGATCGGTGCCAAATTTTAGTATGTTGTATACCAGGTCGAGATCTTTCCAAAAAGTGCTCATAACAGCTCCGAGATGCAGCCTGACCTTAGATATTAGTGTCCAAAAAATTGAACTTAAAATCAGCCTTATCTTCGGTTCTGTGGGTCCTGTGGGTCCGATTTTGGTCATTGAGCATTTTTTAGAAACGTTTCAAAAAATGCTACAACTTTTCAGTTCATCGGAGTTTCATCTGACCACCGATAGTTACGCAAGTCGTAAAATAGATTTTCAAATTTCAAGATCAAATAAGGTAAACGCAGTATGTATCGACCATGTTCCTGCTATCGACCGGTACATTCATTTATTAGCGAAATCAATGTACCGGTCGATAGGAGGAACATGGTCGATACATACTGCGTTTACCTTATCTTGAGAACAAAATGATGCATTCTCATGAAATTTTTGCATATTGTACCTACTTAATTCAGATCGAGACGTCTCTGGACTGGATATGCCAAGCTTAGCTTTGTAAGCTGGGGTTCCCTGGGCAACCTCGAGATGTTATGCAGTTTGCTTTTCAGCTGAAAATTGGCGATAAAGAGTATAGATTCGAAGTGTGACCGTATTTAGAATCTTAACCGTTATATTCGGGAGCAATCTTTATCATTTTGTTTTCTTGGGTACTTTCTCGGAATGTTTCAGAGATGGCGCTCCACCAATCTTAAAATTCTATTTCTTAATTTAGTTTTTTTATTTATTTATTATTTAATCGGGTTCACATCACACTTGATGATTCCCCAGTGAGTTTTTAGAAGGAATAATTTTTTAAAGTTTGATATTGGATCGCTAATTCTTGAAATTTGCTGTAAAAATTTAATTTATTTGGCCTTAATTCTTTTTTTTCATTTTTCCAAGCACAGAGGTATTTTATTTCGCCTTGAAATTCCTTTAACTTGTGTTAGTTTGTGAAATTTTGAATAAAAATAACATATAATTTGATTTAAATACTGATAAAGGGAATACTGTAAAGCTGTAAATCCATTACTAGTTTTTTCCGTATAAAAATCGTTCAATTTCCCGCCAAGTTCTAAAATTATTTAGAATATCTCCCCCTTGGAGCCGTCCTTTGTTATAGCGAAGGCGCGAGAAATGATAAAATTCAACCCAATTAGGTATATATCGATATTTTATTATATTTGCTGTCATTCACAAAAAATTTAAACTTAAGCTCTCTACGGTCCTAAATAAATCTGAGCCTTATCTTTTACTCGCATTGGGCGCCTTGTGGGTGTTTTTCCGCGGAGTCTTGTGATGCGCTTTCTGTCCGGACATCCGTTGCACGAACATCGACGACGCCGGCCACTTGTCGGCCTCCTGAGGCCCTCCCAGCACCACATTCCCACTCTCTGGGGCGCCCGACCACGGCAGGGCGAACTCAGTGGGCGACACATCGGGAATCTGCTCGCCGAACGCCTGCACCGGCAACTCCTCCGTGATCTGGATGAAGCGAATGGTGTTGGGACTCGGATAGAAGGAGATCGGACATCCTGAGGACTTCTCCTCGCCCGCCGTCACTGCATCCAGTTTGTAGTGGCGCTTTTTTAGTCGCTCAATCGTCCTCTGCTCCCTTATCCGCTGGACATCCCATTTCTTCCGGCGACGCTCGTCAATCTCAAACTTGAGATGTCTCTTCATGAACGCCTCCTCGCGAATCTCCTCCTCTCCAGCCGGTTCCGGCTGCTCGTCCTCCTCCCCCTCGACAATTCGCCAACTCGGTACCTCGAGATTGATCTCCTGATCACCCCGTTTCTCAATGAGCTGCGTCAGCTCCTCCTCCAGCTCCATCAGCTCCCAGTCTCGTGTCACATACTGCTTGCTGGTGGTCATGGATGTGAGTCTGGGTGCCTTTTTACCCTGCTCCCCGGACACAGCCGACACCTCGGAGAGTCTCCGCTTTCCGGATGAGCACTCCTCGGGGATCTTCTCAGCGGCGTCCGGAGGATTCTCTGACGACGGTTGCACCTCCTCCTGGCGCACCGAGGTGCCCTCAGGCACTTCTGATGTGCGCTTGGGAGACTCCTCGGCCGCTTCCACCTTGATTTCCGGTGTCTGATGCACTGCCGGTGTGATGTTTTCAATGTTTCCTGCGTTGTTCAGAACAATCTTCCCAATTGGCAGACCATTGGGCTCTGTGGGCTTCTGACATGCTTCAGGAGTCGCCCTGTTGGTCATCATCACCATGTTCGGCTTCACGTCCTCCACGCCGTTATCACACTTGGTCGTGGGAGTCGCCAAATCGATCCGGAAGTGCGGCTTGGGTGACGCTCCATTGTTCTTGGCCTTCGACTCCACTGTGGGCAGATGATGGAGAATGCTGCGACTCTGCTTGATGTGCATCCTCCTCTCCATGCGTTCAATCTTGAGCTTAAGCGACTCATTCTCCTGTCGCAGGCTCGATATTTGCTTCTCCTTCGTCAGCAACTGATCACTCTGCTCCTGGATCAGGTCCAGATGCAGCAGCAACATCGACTTGAGCTGCTTGTTCTCCTTGATGATGGAGATGAGGTCGGAACTGGCGCTGCTCTTGATGTACGCACTATTCTCGGCTTTGTGGCAATACAGGTGATCCAGGTTGTGTACATCCTGCTTGCTGTTTTTACTGCTGCAATTGCGACTGGACATTTTTGCACTTCCGCCGACAATCCACCCTGACAAAGACACCACCGTGCAACTCCTTGGTCACTCGCGTGTCAATCACACCAACATCTCTCGGGTAGAACGTGAGGGAAGTTGATAAATTTGTCCGCAAAAGATATTGCGTGTTTTGATATAAAAAAAAGTTTAGACGCGAATTTTGACACTGACATGCGTGCGCGATGTCCCAATAACTTTTTGTCCGCACGCATGGAAAGCGGCTTAAGACATTTCCAAGCATGAGTCTTATAAGACATTCTGGTCTTTTTAGGTGTTAATCTTGTAAATTTGGTTTTCTGTGTTTCATAGTTAAATTTAATTAAATTTCAATTCAGTTTTAAGCAATTTTATGAGCTGTTTGCTAAGGATTCCACATAGAAAGGGGATAAATTATTGCCTGAATCCTCAATTCTTCCGCCACCATAATGTTTCAGGTGTTCACGTGCAGAGGTCACTCCAGGTAAGTCAAGAGATTTGATAAGCAGAAAATTTTCCATTCAAAAACATTCAAAAATAAACAGAATCTGCTTTTAATTTTACGCTCGAATTTACTACAGAGATAAATCGTGAAACAGTACCTAGTCTAAGAAGGTACAAAAATAAAAAAAAAAATCTGTTCTTCGTTATGTAATTCATGTAAGTGCAGAGTCGATTCAATAAAAAATTAACTTGAGGAGGAGAGAAGGGAATCACTCCAGATTATTCATCTGCATAAAGCGATTCCAGGTTTTCCCTCGCCATATCGGCAGCTTGGACACTTCATTGAGACTCTTGAACTTCCCATTCATTGTCCTGCAACACAAATCTTTCATTTTCTCTCTCTTTTACAGACTTATTCAAAAACTTACCTGTGTTTGATGATATGAAAGGCCGTCTTTAGGCCAATCTGTGATAGCAATTGGAGTTGCTTGAGATTTCCCGTATTGAGAATCTTAAGAATTTCCTCTTGAAGAATATTCTTGGCTTTCTTCTTCCCCTTCGCTGCCTCAGCGGCATCCAAAACTCCCTGCAAAATGTCCACATCGCGAGTTTTGCGTACCTTCCGGGTCTTCTTGGGCGTTGAGGGCTTCTTAAAAGTCTCTTGAAGCACACTAGTTTCCCGGATGGCCGAAATTCTGGCACTTCGTCTCACACTTCGATCAGAAACATCCATATCAAATGTCTGGCGCCTTCGAGGCTTCTTCTTCGGTGGCTCTTCCTCATTCTCTATATTCTCCACGAGTTGAGGAGGAGCTTCAAACATGTTTCTCTGGACAGGAAACTCTGTGGTGGGATTGTCCGGAATTACAACTTCAAATGTAACATTTTGAGCCTCTTCTTCAGTCACTGTGGCCTCCTCTTCGGCCACAGACGGGCGACGAGAGAGAGTCTTGCACAAGATGTCTGATATTTCGCTTCTAACAATCTTCTGAAGTTCTCTCTTGATCTCATCGAGAGGATAACTGAAAAAAAAGAAGTCAATTTAATGAATTTCACAAATTTGGGTAAGTTTTGATAATTCAATCAAACTTTGGATGGAATTTTACTTCAAATGATTCAATCAAACACTCAGTAAATTTTCAACTTACGAGACTTCCTGGTTCTGCTCAATATTAGGCGTGGATGAGACAATCTCTCGCCTGGGAACTTGTGGTGTTTCAAGCGGTCCATTCATTGTGTTGATCATATTCTGCATCTTCTCACCCAGACGCACTTCCAGCTGCTCCACATGCCTCCTGATGATTGGACTGAAGGCCACAGAGGTAAGTGAGGGCTCCAGAGCCGGTCTCAATGGAATCTGAGGCTCATCAGGTTTCGCTGTTGATGTCGAGATATTGCTCAGAGAATCCACAGAGCTGAGCCTTGTCTTTCTGGCGAAGGGAGTGTCCAAAGTCAATTTCTTCACGCTGCTTCTCTTGCCGCTTGCAGAGCTGATTCTTCCATTCTTCAATCCCGGAGTTGTGAAGGTCTTGTTGTGATACGGCGTCTTGGATGGGATCTTCCTGGCCGTTTCCTTGAGAGCTGTGAGGGTTTGGCGCTTCCTGGGCGTAACAGGTGGCTTCGTTGGGGTATTTCTCCTGGAATTCTGAAATATTTGCAATGAATTACCATCTTGACTGTCTGGAAATCTACTTGGGATACTCACTTGAATTTCAGTGATGATAAGATTGATTTGAGGATTATTCTTCATGGATTTGGCGCTGTTGGCGAATCTCAGAGTGTTTAGCGTCTCACTAGAATCCACCTTTGAGGGGCTGATACACGCCAAGAGAGTCAAGAAGCAGTTTTTGTTCAAAGAATCTACAAAAGAGGGATGATAAGCTAATATTCCGATGGGAAAACTCCCTGAATGTACTTCACCTTGAAGAACTGTCGTCAGGACGCTGTCCCGATAAGGAATAAGTTTATCTCCTGCAGAGATAGCTTGAAGAATCCTCCCCATGCTTAAGAGTCCCTGGTTGATGTTGACGCCTTCGGCCAGAGCCAAGCCCTTGTGTTCTGTGCGTCGGATACCTTCAGATCCTGCCAGATCCACGAAATTGAAGGCGGAATTCACGGTGGAAGTCTTGGACTTCCGGCAACTGATATAAATCGTAAAGATTGCGTGAGATCGACTGCTGTTGGCATTCATCTTAGTCGGACGAACGTGGCGGTTCTTATTCCCTTCCTTAAGCACCTCAAAAGCTTCCTGGGAGTTGAGAATCCGCTCCCGACAGCATCCCTGGTATTTGTACACTGAAGAAAAAGCCCCAAAATCAACATTCAATCCACTTTCCAAACAACCAATGGTACTCACTCTTTAGATTTACCGGCTCTGTGAAGTTCTTGGACAGCAGATCATACACTTTTTCATTGTAGATCTCAATGAAGGATACTGAGAGTTCAGGAAGATTCTCCTTCTCTTCCGACATCTCACATTGTTCCTTCACTTTGGAACAGATCGCTGAGATACTCCTGGTGATCAATCCGCTATTCTCATCACTCAAGAGATTCTTATGAAGTCCCATGGTGTAGGTTTTTCCATTCCCGGACTGCCCGTAAGCCAACACAGTGCAGTGAAATCCCAGAAGCATCTTGTCAATCAGCGGAGCCACCAGGGTATCGTAAACCTTCTCCTGTGGAGCATTGGGACCAAAGACATGGTCCAAGACAAAGGGACGGTCATCTACGATGATGATCTATTAATAAACGGAAAAAATTGCCGGTAAATCACTTGGAGTCTTCCTCTCCAGGCAAAACATACATTGTGATTTGAGGGATGCACTTCCACTGCGGATTCTGCCGAGCCAGATTGCAGTTCAAACACATTAAATGGTCTCTCGCGAACAGCTATCTTCACTGCACAGTTATCGCTATCCATATTGTGAAAAATTCAAGTGAAAACAAGTCAAAAAAAAATATTCACAGAGGCATAAACAATGCAAATCCGTTGCCGCTGCGACGCGCTTTATTTTGTGCGGTGACAGCCAGCGAGTTTGAAATTTGTAGCGGTTGGTGCTGTGTCCGCCGCTGTGTACAAAGTGGCGCTAGTGTCTATGTAAGATTGAATTCAAGGGAGATCGGAAGAGCGTCGTGTAG